>JACYXH010000379.1:160000-197500 GCA_026745465.1 Lota lota | reverse complement strand
GAACCCAGGCTCTACTGTAATGGTAGAACCCAGGCTCTACTGTAATGGTAGAACCCAGGCTCTACTGTAATGGTAGAACCCAGGCTCTACTGGAATGGTAGAACCCAGGCTCTACTGGAATGGTAGAACCCAGGCTCTACTGTAATGGTAGAACCCAGGCTCTACTGTAATGGTAGAACCCAGGCTCTACTGTAATGGTAGAACCCAGGCTCTACTGTAATGGTAGAACCCAGGCTCTACTGTAATGGTAGAACCCAGGCTCTACTGTAATGGTAGAACCCAGGCTCTACTGGAATGGTAGAACCCAGGCTCTACTGTAATGGTAGAACCCAGGCTCTACTGTAATGGTAGAACCCAGGCTCTACTGTAATGGTAGAACCCAGGCTCTACTGTAATGGTAGAACCCAGGCTCTACTGTAATGGTAGAACCCAGGCTCTACTGTAATGGTAGAACCCAGGCTCTACTGTAATGGTAGAACCCAGGCTCTACTGTAATGGTAGAACCCAGGCTCTACTGGAATGGTAGAACCCAGGCTCTACTGTAATGGTAGAACCCAGGCTCTACTGTAATGGTAGAACCCAGGCTCTACTGTAATGGTAGAACCCAGGCTCTACTGTAATGGTAGAACCCAGGCTCTACTGTAATGGTAGAACCCAGGCTCTACTGGAATGGTAGAACCCAGGCTCTACTGGAATGGTAGAACCCAGGCTCTACTGTAATGGTAGAACCCAGGCTCTACTGTAATGGTAGAACCCAGGCTCTACTGTAATGGTAGAACCCAGGCTCTACTGGAATGGTAGAACCCAGGCTGTACTGTAATGGTAGAACCCAGGCTCTACTGTAATGGTAGAACCCAGGCTCTACTGTAATGGTAGAACCCAGGCTCTACTGTAATGGTAGAACCCAGGCTCTACTGTAATGGTAGAACCCAGGCTCTACTGTAATGGTAGAACCCAGGCTCTACTGTAATGGTAGAACCCAGGCTGTACTGTAATGGTAGAACCCAGGCTGTACTGTAATGGTAGAACCCAGGCTCTACTGTAATGGTAGAACCCAGGCTCTACTGTAATGGTAGAACCCAGGCTGTACTGTAATGGTAGAACCCAGGCTCTACTGTAATGGTAGAACCCAGGCTCTACTGTAATGGTAGAACCCAGGCTCTACTGTAATGGTAGAACCCAGGCTCTACTGGAATGGTAGAACCCAGGCTCTACTGTAATGGTAGAACCCAGGCTCTACTGTAATGGTAGAACCCAGGCTCTACTGTAATGGTAGAACCCAGGCTCTACTGTAATGGTAGAACCCAGGCTCTACTGGAATGGTAGAACCCAGGCTCTACTGTAATGGTAGAACCCAGGCTCTACTGTAATGGTAGAACCCAGGCTCTACTGGAATGGTAGAACCCAGGCTCTACTGTAATGGTAGAACCCAGGCTCTACTGTAATGGTAGAACCCAGGCTCTACTGTAATGGTAGAACCCAGGCTCTACTGTAATGGTAGAACCCAGGCTCTACTGTAATGGTAGAACCCAGGCTCTACTGTAATGGTAGAACCCAGGCTCTACTGTAATGGTAGAACCCAGGCTCTACTGTAATGGTAGAACCCAGGCTCTACTGTAATGGTAGAACCCAGGCTCTACTGTAATGGTAGAACCCAGGCTCTACTGTAATGGTAGAACCCAGGCTCTACTGGAATGGTAGAACCCAGGCTCAGTTCAGCCTCCACAACAGTCTTCTTCAGGCGGGGGGGGGGGGGGGGGGGGGGGGCAAGCTTAGCTCAGGAGTGTGAGGTGTGGTGTGTGAGCGTGTGTGTGTGTGAGCGCGTATGAGTATGTGTGTGTGTGTGTGTGTGTAAGCGTGTAAGAATGTGTGTGTGTGTATGTGTGAGTGTATGAGCGTGTAGGATTGTGTGTGTGTGTATGTGTAAGAGTGTGTGTGTGAGTGTATGAGCGTGTAGGATTGTGTGTGTGTGTATGTGTGTGTGTGTAAGAGTGTGTGTGTGAGTGTATGAGCGTGTAGGATTGTGTGTGTGTGTATGTGTGTGTGTGTAAGAGTGTGTGTGTGAGTGTATGAGCGTGTAGGATTGTGTGTGTTTTGCAACAGTTCTACATCCTGAGCCAAGCCCTGAACTCAAGACAAAGAGGAAACCGTGTGTGTGTGTGTGTGTGTGTGTGTGTGTGTGTGTGTGTGTGTGTGTGTGTGTGTGTGTGTGTGTGTGTGTGTGTGTGTGTGTGTGTGTGTGTGTGTGTGTGTGTGTGTGTGTGTGTGTGTGATTTATATCCTGGGGGGGGGGGGGGGGGGGGGGGATCACTGCACTAAAGCCACTGGCTACATACTTACAAGGTTTTTGTAAGGTGCCACGCCCTGCCAGCATGGAGATAAGCACATACATACTCTTAAAATACAACCTGTGACGTGTGTGTGTGTGTGTGTGTATGATGCTGAACTCTGTGTGTGTGTGTGTGTGTGTGTGTGTGTGTGTGTGTGTATGATGCTCAACTGTGTGTGTGCGTGCATGCGTGGGCAGTGTTATCTATCTGTTAGCGTGTGTGTTATCTGCCTTCCTATGTGTGTGTGTGTTGACCTGTGTGTGTGTGTGTGTGTGTGTGTGTGTGTGTGTGTGTGTGTGTGTGTGTGTGTGTGTGTGTGTGTGTGTGTGTGTGTGTGTGTGTGTGTGTGTGTGTGTGTGCGGGTGTGCATGCTGACCTGTGTGTGTGTGTGTGTACGCTGACCTGTATGTGTGTGTGTGTGTGCGGGTGTGCATGCTGACCTGTGTGTGTGTGTGTGTGTGTGTGTACGCTGACCTGTATGTGTGTGTGTGCGGGTGTGCATGCTGACCTGTGTGTGTGTGTGTGTGTGTGTGTGTGTGTGTGTGTGTGTGTGTGTGTGTGTGTGTGTGTGTGTGTGTGTGTGTGTGTGTGTGTGTGTGTGTGTGTGTGTGTGTGTGTGTGTGTGCGTGCTGACCTGTGCGTGCACCAGTGCATCGTTAAACAGGATGAACCAGTTGACAGAGAAGCGGCCGGCATTCTGCAGGCTCAGGGCCTTGTTGCTGCTCTCACAGATCAGACGGCGCTGGGGCTTACGGAGAGAGTCCTACACACACACACACACACCCACACCCACACCCACACCCACACAGGTCAGCACGCACACACACAGTCAGCACGCACACACACACGCGCGCACAAGTCAGCACGCACACACACACACACAACTAAATAACACAAAAACAAACACACTCTCACAGGAAAGTAAATCATGTACACACACACACACAAACACTGGAAAGTACATCTCACACACACAGACACACACACACAGAGACACACACACATAGTACCGTCATCTTCCCAGGGAAGCTCTTCCAGAAGTGGTGTGTGTACTCTGCCTCCTTCCTCCTCTTCTTCAGCTGCAGAGCCAAACCTTCAAACTGACCACAGCCATCATGGAGCCGCTGGTAGTCACAGGAGCTCTGGAGACACACACACACACACACACACACACACACACACACACACACACACACACACACACACACACACACACACACACACACACACACACACACACACACACACACACACACACACACACACACACACACTTTACAACAACATTCTACAATACAACAGAATCAATGTCCAGCCTAGAGACCCAGGCTGTGGTCTTAGAGGGACTAGGCAGAGACCCAGGCTGTGGTCTTAGAGGGACTAGGCAGAGACCCAGGCTGTGGTCTTAGAGGGACTAGGCAGAGACCCAGGCTGTGGTCTTAGAGGGACTAGGCAGAGACCCAGGCTGTGGTCTTAGAGGGACTAGGCAGAGACCCAGGCTGTGGTCTTAGAGGGACTAGGCAGAGACCCAGGCTGTGGTCTTAGAGGGACTAGGCAGAGACCCAGGCTGTGGTCTTAGAGGGACTAGGCAGAGACCCAGGCTGTGGTCTTAGAGGGACTAGGCAGAGACCCAGGCTGTGGTCTTAGAGGGACTAGGCAGAGACCCAGGCTGTGGTCTTAGAGGGACTAGGCAGAGACCCAGGCTGTGGTCTTAGAGGGACTAGGCAGAGACCCAGGCTGTGGTCTTAGAGGGACTAGGCAGAGACCCAGGCTGTGGTCTTAGAGGGACTAGGCAGAGACCCAGGCTGTGGTCTTAGAGGGACGAGGCAGAGACCCAGGCTGTGGTCTTAGAGGGACGAGGCAGAGACCCAGGCTGTGGTCTTAGAGGGACGAGGCAGAGACCCAGGCTGTGGTCTTAGAGGGACGAGGCAGAGACCCAGGCTGTGGTCTTAGAGGGACGAGGCAGAGACCCAGGCTGTGGTCTTAGAGGGACGAGGCAGAGACCCAGGCTGTGGTCTTAGAGGGACGAGGCAGAGACCCAGGCTGTGGTCTTAGAGGGACTAGGCAGAGACCCAGGCTGTGGTCTTAGAGGGACTAGGCAGAGACCCAGGCTGTGGTCTTAGAGGGACTAGGCAGAGACCCAGGGTGTGGTCTTAGAGGGACTAGGCAGAGACCCAGGCTGTGGTCTTAGAGGGACTAGGCAGAGACCCAGGCTGTGGTCTTAGAGGGACTAGGCAGAGACCCAGGCTGTGGTCTTAGAGGGACTAGGCAGAGACCCAGGCTGTGGTCTTAGAGGGACTAGGCAGAGACCCAGGCTGTGGTCTTAGAGGGACTAGGCAGAGACCCAGGCTGTGGTCTTAGAGGGACTAGGCAGAGACCCAGGCTGTGGTCTTAGAGGGACTAGGCAGAGACCCAGGCTGTGGTCTTAGAGGGACTAGGCAGAGACCCAGGCTGTGGTCTTAGAGGGACTAGGCAGAGACCCAGGCTGTGGTCTTAGAGGGACTAGGCAGAGACCCAGGCTGTGGTC
The DNA here is from genome assembly GCA_026745465.1 of Lota lota. Taxonomy (NCBI): domain Eukaryota; kingdom Metazoa; phylum Chordata; class Actinopteri; order Gadiformes; family Lotidae; genus Lota; species Lota lota. The sequence continues at coordinate 192,643 of JACYXH010000379.1, read as the reverse complement.
TTAGAGGGACTAGGCAGAGACCCAGGCTGTGGTCTTAGAGGGACTAGGCAGAGACCCAGGGTGTGGTCTTAGAGGGACTAGGCAGAGACCCAGGCTGTGGTCTTAGAGGGACTAGGCAGAGACCCAGGCTGTGGTCTTAGAGGGACTAGGCAGAGACCCACCACTTCAAAGCAGGTGGCCAGTTTGAGCAGCAGGCGTCCGTACTCTGCCAGGTGACCCAGGGGCAGGTGGAACAGCGCCCCCAGCAGGTCAGCCACGGCGGTGCCCTCCTCCACGCTCTCGGCCAGACGCTGCAGTGGCTCGGGGGTCTTACCGAACAGCTCCCTGGATGAGGGGGGAATGAAAATCATTGGGTTGCATTCACACACCTGGGATTGACAGGCAAGATGGATCCCCGCACCAATCACAGAAGAGTGTGTGTTATTGGTTGATCTGTGTGGCTGTGTGTGTGTTATTGGTTGATCTGTGTGGCTGTGTGTGTGTTATTGGTTGATCTGTGTGGCTGTGTGTGTGTTAGGGGTTGATCTGTGTGGCTGTGTGTGTGTTAGGGGTTAATCTGTGTGGCTGTGTGTGTGTTAGGGGTTAATCTGTGTGGCTGTGTGTGTGTTAGGGGTTAATCTGTGTGGCTGTGTGTGTGTTAGGGGTTAATCTGTGTGGCTGTGTGTGTGTTAGGGGTTAATCTGTGTGACTGTGTGTGTGTTAGGGGTTAATCTGTGTGGCTGTGTGTGTGTTAGGGGTTAATCTGTGTGGCTGTGTGTGCGTTAATGGTTAATCTGTGTGGCTGTGTGTGTGTTAGGGGTTAATCTGTGTGGCTGTGTGTGTGTTAGGGGTTAATCTGTGTGGCTGTGTGTGTGTTAATGGTTAATCTGTGTGGCTGTGTGTGTGTTAGGGGTTAATCTGTGTGGCTGTGTGTGTGTTATTGGTTAATCTGTGTGGCTGTGTGTGTGTTAGGGGTTAATCTGTGTGGCTGTGTGTGTGTTATTGCTTAATCTGTGTGTGTGTTATTGGTTAATCTGTGTGGCTGTGTGTGTGTTATTGGTTAATCTGTGTGGCTGTGTGTGTGTTAGTGGTTGATCTGTGTGGCTGTGTGTGTGTTAGGGGTTAATCTGTGTGGCTGTGTGTGTGTTAGGGGTTAATCTGTGTGGCTGTGTGTGTGTTAGGGGTTAATCTGTGTGGCTGTGTGTGTGTTAGGGGTTAATCTGTGTGGCTGTGTGTGTGTTAGGGGTTAATCTGTGTGGCTGTGTGTGTGTTAGGGGTTAATCTGTGTGGCTGTGTGTGTGTTAGGGGTTAATCTGTGTGGCTGTGTGTGTGTTATTGGTTAATCTGTGTGGCTGTGTGTGTGTTAGGGGTTAATCTGTGTGGCTGTGTGTGTGTTAGGGGTTAATCTGTGTGTGTGTTATTGGTTAATCTGTGTGGCTGTGTGTGTGTTAGGGGTTAGTCTGTGTGGCTGTGTGTGTGTTAGGGGTTAATCTGTGTGGCTGTGTGTGTGTTAGGGGTTAATCTGTGTGTGTGTTATTGGTTAATCTGTGTGGCTGTGTGTGTGTTAGGGGTTAATCTGTGTGGCTGTGTGTGTGTTAGGGGTTAATCTGTGTGGCTGTGTGTGTGTTAGGGGTTAATCTGTGTGTGTGTGTGTGTGTGTTAGGGGTTAATCTGTGTGTGTGTTATTGGTTAATCTGTGTGGCTGTGTGTGTGTTAGGGGTTAATCTGTGTGGCTGTGTGTGTGTTAGGGGTTAATCTGTGTGGCTGTGTGTGTGTTAGGGGTTAATCTGTGTGTGTGTGTGTTAGGGGTTAATCTGTGTGGCTGTGTGTGTGTTAGGGGTTAATCTGTGTGTGTGTGTGCGTGACTCACAGGGCAGGTTTGCTCAAAGCCTGGAAGCCCCCCATCACATGGAAGTTCCCCAGGCAGGTGCAGTACCTGAGACAGAGACAGAGACAGAGACAGAGACAGAGAGAGACAGAGACAGAGACACAGAGAGACACAGAGAGAGACAGAGACAGAGAGACAGAGACAGAGACACAGAGACAGAGAGAGATAGACTTACAGGTTAGACTGCAGACACCTTTCAGTCAGACAACCTAAACCACCACGACACTAGACCTGATCTGACCTGACTCAACACTATCACATTTGAACAGTCTACGGTAGGGCAATACATCCATATTATATAGCTATATCATATCACACTAGATATCGTCTTTGAGTTTGGATATGGTAACGTTGTCTTTGTCTGGTTTTAAAGAGTACAGTCCTTCAGTGAACCTCCTAAACATAGTCCTGCCTTCCCCCATTCAGTCATCATAGCCCCACTAAGGGGGTTAGGGTTAGGGTTAACTAGCTAACCCTAACCCTAACCCATAGCCCCACTACGGGGGTTATTAGTCATATCAGATGTGAAACATCTGGTTCTGTCTGGTCTACGGCGGGGGTGTCGGCGGGGGTGTCGGCACTTACTCGCGGTACGCGTCCAGGAAGATGGCGGCGTGCTCCAGGATGAGCAGGGCCTTGAGGTCGCGACCCCGTCGCAGTGCGGAGGTGAGGCTGGCCGCGTGCTGACCTGTCAGGTGGCAGAGCACACTGAACCCCCCCACCAGAGTCTGCAGCAGCCCCAGCAGCACCGTGCCCAGGCTGGGGCTCAGGGAGTCTGGGAGGGGGGGGGAGTAACAACTGGTTTGAATACCATGTCATAGAAGCCTGATGGAACACAGTTAGCCACAGCTCGTCACACTCACTAGTCTGCACTCACAGGAGCATAGCTAACCTCCATACAGCAGCTTTAAACGAAGGGTCCATGAGCATAGCTAACCTCCATACAGCAGCTTTAAACAGAGGGTCCATGAGCATAGCTAACCTCCATACAGCAGCTTTAAACGAAGGGTCCATGAGCATAGCTAACCTCCATACAGCAGCTTTAAACGAAGGGTCCATGAGCATAGCTAACCTCCATACAGCAGCTTTAAACGAAGGGTCCATGAGCATAGCTAACCTCCATAGAGCAGCTTTAAACAGAGGGTCCATGAGCATAGCTAACCTCCATACAGCAGCTTTAAACAGAGGGTCCATGAGCATAGCTAACCTCCATAGAGCAGCTTTAAACGAAGGGTCCATGAGCATAGCTAACCTCCATAGACCAGCTTTAAACAGAGGGTCCGTGAGCATAGCTAACCTCCATACAGCAGCTTTAAACAGAGGGTCCGTGAGCATAGCTAACGTCCATACAGCAGCTTTAAACAGAGGGTCCGTGAGCATAGGTTGATCTAGAGTAATGCTCACCCAGCTCCAGCAGGGGGCGTACGGCCTGGCTCTTGATGTTGCACAGCTTGCAGTAGAAGCTCCTCTCGGCAGCAGCCAGCTCATGGAGGCCGGCGATGAAGCCCATCACGTTACGGTCTGACAGAGCTACGCAGCGCAGCCCCCCCGCACACACACTGCTGATGTAGCCCAGCTGGACACACACACAGACATGCACAGGCACACACACACACGCACACAAACACATAGACACATACACACACACACAAACACATACACAAACACATAGACACACAGGCACGCACATACACACATAGACACGCACAGGCACACACACACACACACACACACACACACACACACGCACACACACACACACACGCATACAAACACATACACACACGCACACAAACATACACACACGCACACAAACACATAGACACACAGGCACGCACACACATACACACGCACATATAGACACACAAAGACACACACACACACACACACACACACAGACGCACAAACACACAAACAAACGTATGTAATACACTTTGTCTGTATCCTTCATCATTCAAACAGACTATGCTACTTTTGTACTGCAGCTCTTTACTCCATTAAAGAAATCTGAACTACAAACGAGAACACAACGCACTCATCCACGACTCAATCCATCCAGGGAATAATGTATAATGTAGTTCAATAATGTATAAATGAATACCTTAGTTAACACCATTAGTAAAGGATTACTAGACACACGAGTTAACTGTGAACTAACATGACTTAATGCGTATTACTGCAGTAACTAATGTTAAGTAAGCCAGAGAACTGCACCCCAAACCCGGAAGTGACCCGGCCATCTTCCCCGCTTACGTTCATGCAGCAGGGCAACAGGACAGGCTGCTGGGTGTACCCCCCGACCTTCTGCTCCTCCTCCTCCTTCTGCAGCACCTCCTCCTCCTCCTCCTTCACCTGCTGCCCGCTGTAGTACAGGATGGGCTGCACGCAGTCTCCGTCTGCCAAGAACACACTCTGCCTCTCCCCCGCAGCTACATCCCACACCCGAATCCCCTCAGACAGCTGGGGTCAGGGGTCAGGGGTCAGGGAGAGAAGAGAGCCACGTTGATACTGGATGAAAGCAAATTAATCAATCAGAAATCAATGCCAGTGGCTGTGGATGAACCATCCGCTGATGAACCATCCGCTGATGAACCATCCGCTGATGAACCATCCACTGATGAACCATCCACTGATGAACCATCCGCTGATGAACCATCCGCTGATGAACCATGAACCATCCACTGATGAACCATCCGCTGATGAACCATCCGCTGATGAACCATCTGCTGATGAACCATGAACCATCCGCTGATGAACCATCTGCTGATGAACCATCTGCTGATGAACCATCTGCTGATGAACCATCCGCTGATGAACCATCTGCTGATGAACCATCCGCTGATGAACCATCCGCTGATGAACCATCCGCTGATGAACCATCTGCTGATGAACCATCTGCTGATGAACCATCTGCTGATGAACCATCCGCTGATGAACCATCTGCTGATGAACCATGAACCATCCCCTGATGAACCATCCGCTGATGAACCATCCGCTGATGAACCATCCGCTGATGAACCATCCGCTGATGAACCATCCGCTGATGAACCATCCGCTGATGAACCATCCGCTGATGAACCATCCGCTGATGAACCATCCGCTGATGAACCATCTGCTGATGAACCATCCGCTGATGAACCATCCGCTGATGAACCATCTGCTGATGAACCATCCGCTGATGAACCATCCGCTGATGAACCATCCGCTGAGTGGTAAGATAGCAGGGTACCTTGGCTGGCCGGGGGATGGTGCTGGGAGACTCCATGTGCCCCAGCTGACCAGAACTGTTACTGCCCCAGGAGAACACCTGCAACACACACACACACACTTATTACTCTTGACAATTACAAAACAAAAGTCCCTCTGCTTGGTTTGTCTTAGCAGACGGTGATCTGGGGTCTGTGTGGTTTGAATGCACTGGTTCCATGTGGTGTGGTCAGGGTCTTACCCTACACTCAGTAAAAGCCCTTCACCTGGGATGCTAAACAAAACCAGTGTGTTTGCTGTACACCAAGAGGTAACAGGACCAAGCCCAAAGACAATAAAAGGGTGAAATAAACAACATGGCCAGCAGACCTTGGTTCCTCATTGAGCTCATCTTTCAGAGTGGAGCAGAGCCAGAGCTCGGCCCCACGCCGCTTCACCTCTCACTACCTCTTTATTAACAGAAGAGGAAATACAGGTGTAGTACCTCATCCGTCCAGAGGGGGGCACTAAGTGTATGAAAGTGAACGTTAGTTAGCGTCCAACACTAGTAAACTAGTCAAATCAGCTTTTGGTTTCAGACACAGGCTCTGTGCCGTCTCCGCCCAGAAGGTCTGCTAGAACCTAGTAGGCCTGCTGGGTCTGAGGTTAGACCGGACCAGTGGATACTGGACCATACCAGACCACCAGACCAGTGGATACTGGACCATACCAGACCAGTGGATACTGGACCAGACCCTCAGCAGGGGCCGTCTCCTCACCTGAGAGCCGGCGGTCAGAGCCAGGGAGTGGTGGGCGCCAGCCGCCACGCGCATCACTTCCTTGTTGTTGAGGCTTTTGATGCAAAGCGGCTGCAGCCTGCAGGCACACGGTGTGAGGAACCAGAAACCACATGTCAGGGTTAGGGTTAGTCACTTCTGCTCATTAAACCAGGAACCACACGTCAGGTTACACACTTCTGCTCATTAAACTAGGAACCACACGTCAGGTTACACACTTCTGCTCATTAAACCAGGAACCACATGTCAGGGTTAGGGTTAGTCACTTCTGCTCATTAAACCAGGAACCACACGTCAGGGTTAGGGTTAGTCACTTCTGCTCATTAAACCAGGAACCACACGTCAGGGTTAGGGTTAGTCACTTCTGCTCATTAAACCAGGAACCACACGTCAGGGTTAGGGTTAGTCACTTCTGCTCATTAAACCAGGAACCACATGTCAGGGTTAGGGTTAGTCACTTCTGCTCATTAAACCAGGAACCACACGTCAGGTTACACACTTCTGCTCATTAAACCAGGAACCACACGTCAGGTTACACACTTCTGCTCATTAAACCAGGAACCACACGTCAGGTTACACACTTCTGCTCATTAAACCAGGAACCACACGTCAGGTTACACACTTCTGCTCATTAAACCAGAAACAGTCTACAGTCTCACCGTCTCTCAAAACGCTCGTCATAAGTGACACAGGAAATGTCTGACGAATGTCAGAGCATAATAAAAGTTAATAACCTCTGCATACTTACTTAAACGATAGATATAACTAATCAAAATAAACCTCTTTACTTAGATAAAACCTTTCACACAGAAAATCATTTCACTAATCAAACCAACGCAGAACCATTTGTATGCAAGCGCTCCAGACCACCAGGTGGTCTACAGGTAAACAGACTGGTTCCCCACCTGGCCAGGTGGTCTACAGGTAAACAGACTGGTTCCCCACCTGGCCAGGTGGTCTACAGGTAAACAGACTGGTTCCCCACCTGACCAGGTGGTCTACAGGTAAACAGAGCGGTTCCCCACCTGACCAGTGGTCTACAGGTAAACAGACTGGTTCCCCACCTGGCCAGGTGGTCTACAGGTAAACAGACTGGTTCCCCACCTGGCCAGGTGGTCTACAGGTAAACAGACTGGTTCCCCACCTGGCCAGGTGGTCTACAGGTAAACAGACTGGTTCCCCACCTGGCCAGGTGGTCTACAGGTGAACAGACTGGTTCCCCACCTGGCCAGGTGGTCTACAGGTAAACAGAGCGGTTCCCCACCTGGCCAGGTGGTCTACAGGTAAACAGACTGGTTCCCCACCTGGCCAGGTGGTCTACAGGTAAACAGAGCAGTTCCCCACCTGACCAGGTGGTCTACAGGTAAACAGACTGGTTCCCCACCTGGCCAGGTGGTCTACAGGTAAACAGACTGGTTCCCCACCTGGCCAGGTGGTCTACAGGTAAACAGACTGGTTCCCCACCTGGCCAGGTGGTCTACAGGTAAACAGACTGGTTCCCCACCTGGCCAGGTGGTCTACAGGTAAACAGAGCGGTTCCCCACCTGGCCAGGTGGTCTACAGGTAAACAGACTGGTTCCCCACCTGGCCAGGTGGTCTACAGGTAAACAGACTGGTTCCCCACCTGACCAGGTGGTCTACAGGTAAACAGAGCGGTTCCCCACCTGGCCAGGTGGTCTACAGGTAAACAGAGCGGTTCCCCACCTGGCCAGGTGGTCTACAGGTAAACAGAGCAGTTCCCCACCTGACCAGGTGGTCTACAGGTAAACAGAGCGGTTCCCCACCTGACCAGTGGTCTACAGGTAAACTGATTGGTTCCCCACCTGGCCAGGTGGTCTACAGGTAAACAGACTGGTTCCCCACCTGGCCAGGTGGTCTACAGGTAAACAGACTGGTTCCCCACCTGGCCAGGTGGTCTACAGGTAAACAGAGCGGTTCCCCACCTGGCCAAGTTGTCTCCGTGGCCCAGCTGTCCGTGGTCCCCCTGACCCCAGCTCCACACCTCCGTCTGCAGGGAGGGCAGCACCTCTTGGCTCCCTGGAACGCAGCCCCCCAGGGGGGTCAGGGCCACCGCCTGCACCCTGGGGCGCCCCAGCTTCCGCAGCAGCCGGGGGGAAACTGATGGGACACACAGACACAGGCAGCGCGTCACGTACGCCTGCATGTGGAGTCAGGGCTGCTTCACCTAGCTAAGGCGTGGCAGCCATGACTCCACCTGCATGTGGAGTCAGGGCTGCTTCACCTAGCTAAGGCGTGGCAGCCATGACTCCACCTGCATGTGGAGTCAGGGCTGCCACGCCTTAGCTAGGTGAAGCAGCCCTGACTCCACCTGCATGTGGAGTCAGGGCTGCTTCACCTAAAAGCTCTTCGGCCGAATCGGTACAAGAAGTCATTTGGACAAATGCTATTGGTAACGGGGGTTTGAGTGAAGCCACGGACGTTACGATGGTTTGACATCAAATACGATTGACCTGATGTCTGGCTCTGCACACGCAGACACCTGCACACCCACGTGCACACACGGCAGCAGCGTGCATGTGTACATGCGTGTGTGTGTGTGTGTGTGTGTGTGTACTCACAGAGCCAGCTGTGCGTGGAGGAGAAGGAGGCTAGGAGGCTGACGGTGTATCTACCCTGAGAGAGGAGCCCAGGCAGGGACAGGCGCCGGCGCAGGCCCTCCGCCTCCTCGCCATGGATGTCCCCGGTACTGGAGCTCTTCCTGCCCTGCATGGACTCCTCGAGGACAGGGCCCCGGGGCGTCCCGCCAGGGGGGGCGGACGAGGGGGACAGGTAGTAGTGCATCATCTTCTTGAGGGAGAGCGCCTCGTAGGTGGAGACCACGCGCTCGCCCACCGCCGAGGCGCACGACGTCACCAGGCTGTTGAGGGCGGAGCCGGGGTGGTGGGCGGAGCCGGGGTGGTGGGCGTGGCCGGCGGGGCCGAGGGGCGCTTCTTCTGATGAGAGCTGGGGAAAGAGCGGGAACAGCAGGGGGTGAACCATGCCCGATGATGACTTATTGCTTGTGTTTTTATTGAGGCACTCCACACCTCCTCACAGTCTTACTTTGCCCCATTCTCCCCACAGCATTTCTATTATCATGTTTCCTCCCTCTGCTGCTATTCCACTTCCTGTCTGTGTTTTCCACCCTTCGTTTTAGGGCACATTATACCCCTATAACTGTACCCATATACACTCTAACCCCTATAACTGTAAACCTATACCCCTATAAACTCTAACCCCTATAACTGTACCCCTGCACCCCTATGAACTCTAACCCCTATAACTGTACCCCTATACCCCTATAACCTCTAACCCCTATAACTGTAAACCTATACCCCTATAAACTCTAACCCCTATAACTGTACCCCTACACCCCTATGAACTCTAACCCCTATAACTGTACCCCTATACCCCTATAACCTCTAACCCCTATAACTGTAAACCTATACCCCTATAAACTCTAACCCCTATAACTGTACCCCTACACCCCTATGAACTCTAACCCCTATAACTGTACCCCTATACCCCTATAACCTCTAACCCCTATAACTGTAAACCTATACCCCTATAAACTCTAACCCCTATAACTGTACCCCTACACCCCTATGAACTCTAACCCCTATAACTGTACCCCTATACCCCTATAACCTCTAACCCCTATAACTGTACCCCTATAACCTCTAACCCCTATAACTGTACTATAAACTCTAACCCCTATAACTGTACCCCTATACCCCTATAAACTCTAACCCCTATAACTGTACCCCTATAAACTCTAACCCCTATAACTGTACCCCTATAAACTCTAACCCCTATAACTGTACCCCTATACCCCTATAACCTCTAACCCCTATAACTGTACCCCTATACCCCTATAAACTCTAACCCCTATAACTGTACCCCTATAAACTCTAACCCCTATAACTGTACCCCTATACCCCTATAAACTCTAACCCCTATAACCTCTAACCCCTATAACTGTACTATAAACTCTAACCCCTATAACTGTACCCCTATACCCCTATAAACTCTAACCCCTATAACTGTACCCCTATAAACTCTAACCCCTATAACTGTACCCCTATACCCCTATAAACTCTAACCCCTATAACTGTAAACCTATACCCCTATAAACTCTAACCCCTATAACTGTACTATAAACTCTAACCCCTATAACTGTACCCCTATAAACTCTAACCCCTATAACTGTACTATAAACTCTAACCCCTATAACTGTACCCCTATAAACTCTAACCCCTATAACTGTACCCCTATACCCCTATAACCTCTAACCCCTATAACTGTACCCCTATACCCCTATAACCTCTAACCCCTATAACTGTACTATAAACTCTAACCCCTATAACTGTACCCCTATAAACTCTAACCCCTATAACTGTACTATAAACTCTAACCCCTATAACTGTACCCCTATAAACTCTAACCCCTATAACTGTACTATAAACTCTAACCCCTATAACTGTACCCCTATAAACTCTAACCCCTATAACTGTACTATAAACTCTAACCCCTATAACTGTACCCCTATAAACTCTAACCCCTATAACTGTACTATAAACTCTAACCCCTATAACTGTACCCCTATAAACTCTAACCCCTATAACTGTACTATAAACTCTAACCCCTATAACTGTACCCCTATAAACTCTAACCCCTATAACTGTACTATAAACTCTAACCCCTATAACAGACACGATGAATCATGGTCGACTCACCGCTACACCGGCCACGCCCCCGGCCACCTGCTCCATCTGGGCGTGGCCCGGCGGCTCCATCTGGGCGTGGTCCGGCGGCTCCATCTGGGCGTGGCCCGGCCGCTCCATCTGGGCGTGGCCCGGTGGCTCCATCTGGGCGTGGCCCGGCCGCTCCATCTGGGCGTGGCCCGGCCGCTCCATCTGGGCGTGGTCCGGCCGCTCCATCTGGGCGTGGCCCGGCCGCTCCATCTGGGCGTGGCCCGGCGGCTCCATCTGGGCGTGGTCCGACAGCTTCCTCAGGTATTCCTGGAGGGCGTCCTCGTGGGGATAGGGCGAGGCGTTCTTGGTCCCGGGAGCCCTCCCACCACCTCCTCCACAGGGCCGGTCCGCCTGGCCGCCCGGGCCAGGGTCCACCGCGGCGGGGGGGGCGGCGACGCCCACCGGCGTCTCCGAGGCGCTGCCGTCGGGCTGGCACCACGGGGCCGTGTGCGAGGGGAGGACGGGCTCCGACGGGGAGGTCTTGAGAGTCCGGGCGGTGGAGGTCCCCGGCTTGCCGTCGTCCACTTCTTCCGTCAGCTCCACCCCCAGGGGGCAGTAGTGGCTGTCCGAGATGATGACGTGGTCCTCCTTGTCCGTCATGGTGTACAGCAGCTGGTGGCACTGGCCGCACTTATCCACGGGGGGCCGGTGGGCGTCCTGGGGCCCCTGGCAGCGCACCAGGGCCAGGCTGTGGGAGGCCCCGCACGCCACCTGCAGCACGTGCCGCCCCGCCAGGTGCTCCACCTTTTGGGGCTTCCACACGGGGCCGGAGGAGGCGCCGGTGGAGGTGGCGAGCAGGCCGAGCTGGCAGCCGCTGCCCCACGCCCACACCTCCCTCTGGGCCGAAAGGGCCAGGGTGTGGGTCCCGCCGCACGCCAGCTCCAGCACGGGCACCGTCTGGGCGTGGGCGGCGTGGGCGTCGGCCAGCAGCAGGGCCACGGGGGTGGGGTTGGGGACGGCGCTGAGGCCCGCCAGGCCGCACTGGCCCGCCGTGTTCTCGCCCCACATGTGGACGCCGCCGTCCTCCGTCACGGCGCCGCAGTGGAAGCTCCCGGCCGCCACCCAGACCACGCGCTGCCCGCTGAGAGAGCCCTCCAGCACGGGCCGGGACGGGGCCGACGCCTGGCTCTGCTTCCACGGAGACACGCCCAAGCTGTACACCTGCCCTCCTGCACGGGTGGACCACACACACGCACGCGCACACGCACACACACACACAAAGACACACACACACAGACGAAGACACACACACACAGACGAAGACACGCACACACACGCACACACACACGAAGACACGCACACACACACACACACACAAAGACACGCACGCGCACACACAAACACACACACACGAACACACACACAGACAGCCTTAGTCACTAATCCACAAATGGAAGTATGGGGGGATTATTATTGAGGATCTCAAAGTATTAATGACAGTTAAAACATTATGGAAAACCTAATCCAGAAACGGATTAGATCAGGAGTGTATTGTTCGTATCTGTGTGTTATTGATTACTAAAATATTGACACCCATTGTTGTTTGTGTGGATGTGAAAAATAACGGGAGTGCTTCTGATCCCAATTAAAAATATATTTATATATTTACATCCTGTAATTTCAATGATTGCAGTTTAACATATTGCTGGATGCACTTTTTAGACGATCCCTAAGCATCAGCGGGAAAACACATCACAGCTCGACATTCAAAGCCGTTTATGTGTAATATCAAACCGCTGCTATAGGTTACCTCTTTGTTCTCACTACATCACTGCTATAGGTTACCTCTTTGTTCTCACTACATCACTGCTATAGGTTACCTCTTTGTTCTCACTACATCACTGCTATAGGTTACCTCTTTGTTCTCACTACATCACTGCTATAGGTTACCTCTTTGTTCTCACTACATCACTGCTATAGGTTACCTCTTTGTTCTCACTACATCACTGCTATAGGTTACCTCTTTGTTCTCAGGGAGGGACATCACTGTGAGTCTCACCTTCTACCAGCAGAAGCCCATGTCTGGAGCCCAACGCTGCCTGGACGACCGGCTTGGAGAGGAGCAGTCTTTCAGGGGTGAGGCTGCAGGAGTACCCCCTCCAGGAGTGGGCCAGGCCTCGTTCCCCTGAGCCGTCTTCCCCAGAGCTGGGAGGGAGACACAACACAACATCTAGCGATATTGACTCACTTATTTGGATGGTTTATCTCCTGTTAATACTGAATGACCGGCTGCCAAAGTTACTTTTAGAGTAGACAAACAAACCAGCCGTTGTTCTCCGTCAATGATTTCTGTCTTCCATTTCAAGTCGTATACCCTGAGGCAGCACAAATGTAGTAACATCTTTCTTGTGTGGTAGAAAAGAAGAACTGTAGGAACAAGCGGTTCAGCAGTACTGAACAGAACTGAGCGTAGTGTCACATGACCATCCCATCAGACAGGACGGGTGGAGACATTTACATAATCCTTTTTAGGAATAGGTTAAGAGTCACCCACCTGTTCCTCAGGGAGTCCATCAGTGGGAATTATCCGTCACCATGCCAACGTCCTCGTGATGGTCCGTACAGCAGAGCAACAGGTTGACCCGCTGGGCACGTGTTGACATATCCCGTCTGTTTACTCGGCCTACGTCACACCAATTTGGGACACACGTTTAACGCTGATGATGCGATGTGGTCATGTTTCTCATTCATATATAAATGAAGTACAGTATGTATAAGTATAATGGCTTGCTCGCTAACTATGAAAATAAACTCGTCATTTCAATTTCAAACAGCGGGCATGTCATCAGGAATAATTTGTGGAAAAAACAGCGACTGGAGAGCGACGTCCACTCGACCCAGGATCTGCCTCCAGATAGCTTTAGCAACATAGCTTTTCAATTCCCACGGCTAGCTAACTACATGACCACCCAGCCCGAGAGACAGTCGTTTTCCGTAGGCTAAACTCGATCATCCCGCAGTGGCTACAGCCAGTGGTTCTGGACGCACACTTACCAGAACGTTAAGCATCCAGTACTGTGTGTGTAGCTGGGAGTCTCCACACCGCAGGCTGTTCTGACAGAGCGGCGCTCAGCTGCTGCTGTTGTTGTGGATCTACGGAAACGCGGAGGGCTCAAAACACCACAGGTTTTCAGAAGCGCTAGTACGCAGGAAAAACCACGAGTTGATTTTGAAAATAATTTGAACTTTATATATATCAAGTTTACTGCACTAAAAAGTTATTTTTTCTTAATTGTTCAAAACTTATTATTTATGTCCATTGTATGTGGTTGAAACCTGATTATTATAGACTAAATATGATTACAGACAATAGTATTTTGCAGTGTAACTGCCATAATATAACCTATGATGCAATGATGAAAGTATTCATGAGAACTGAATGATCAATTCGGTGATCCTAAAATATAATAATACCTTCAAAGGATAGAGAATGAAACTACTCTCAAAATGTGGATCAAATTAGATTCTCCTATGTGTATTTAATGAATAATATAGATGGATGGTACAGTCTACTCACAAATAAAATATTATGGGATTTTAATGTCTTGAAACAATATCATACGTTATTAGGCCTATTACATTAAGTTATATTGCTTTTTTCAAGTTTAACCTAACCTGCCTTTCAATGGAAATGAGATGAAACCAGTGTTATATTTGCTAGATTATGTTATAATACTATTGGATGGACATTCATGTACATTCCTTTGGATTAATGTCAACCAAAATGCTTATATTATACCAGTGATAATGTTATTATATTGAGCAACGATTGAGTATAAACTTGTTCTTAAATAGACTACAGTAAAATGTCTAAATGTCCACTTAAATGTAGATTTAAGACCACGGGTGTATTATAAAAAGTTGGAGACTCGATCGAGAGCTTGGAGAGAATATTATGGTTCTATGAACAGTAAACAGTCTGCCGTGATATTATGTCACATAATTAGGAAATATTATTACTGCGCGGTAACTTGGTGGCTCTCTTCTGCCCCCTAGTGATTAAAAAAAAGACAGAAGCGCACTGCAAACAAATGAAAAAGTAATTGTAAGTTTAAGTTTAAAAAAAGTACGCTGTAACCCTGACACACACACACACACACACACACACACACACACACACACACACACACACACACACACACACACACACACACACACACACACACACACACACACACACACACACACACACACACACACACACACACACACACACACACACACACACACACACACACACACACACACACACACACACACACACACACACACACACACACACACACACACACACACACACACACACAGGATTTGTTTCGGCGGAGGCAAAGCGAACATAAACTTCCGTTGTGTCACACAAGAACACGTCCTCCTAATCCGTCCCAAACAAGAAGAATAAATGTCATCCCTGGGTCACTCAAAACTCTACGTTTTAGTTTAAAGAACATCGTCTAACAGTGGTATTAATGTCATGATTATCTTGTTAAGCAAAATGTATTTATAAAAGGAACCGTTGGAAGGGATTTGTTTCGGCGGAAGCAAAGCGAACGTAAATGTCCGTTGTGTCACACAAGAACACGTCCCCCTAATCCGTCCCGAACAAGAAGAATAAATGTAATCCCTGGGTCCCTTAAACATTTTATTAAAAAAGAACACAGGTGTGCTGGTCATTGAAGAGTTGCTTTGTGTAGTAAGAAATACTGTGTGTGTAGCTGGGAGCAGCAGCGTATTAGCATCTCCATGACAACGTAGGTGTGTCTTTAACTGATGACGCGCTTGTCTTGAGTCGAAGAAACACATTATATTGTAGCCTATTTCATTCTATATCATAGCTCATCGTAATTGGATTGATTCGTTTTAGAGACGATGATGACTATCTTCTGAAGAACAATGCACCCGTTGCTGCATAGACTCGCCATGGAGACCACATGACCCCTGACCCCAAATTCCAGGACAATTAAATTGAGATAAGAATCATAAAGGATCTCCCATCACCCACCCCTCTCCCCGTCACTCACCCCTCTCCCACAAATTCCATAGACATACCATTCCTTGTAGAAAGACAAAATCCATGCAAAGTTATTGCAGCACTTACAGAAGAAAATATTTATTTTTAAAATAGCTTATTGTGACAGAATAGCAATATATATATTTTTTTATTATTTTTCTGACTTGCTTGAGGTATACAACAAAAATATAGAAACGCACGATTATCTGAGTGGCACAGAGAAGGCATCGCAGCAGCATTTATTTTTTTTGGAGGAAGATTCTAGCAAGATGGAGGCGTTGTTTTTTGCACAATTCCACATTCTTCCTTTTATTTCCGGATAACACTAAAACACATGAAAATACTAGAGCATGACCATACCAGTTCTGACCAGTTACAGTTGGAGTTTGGGAACAAATCCATATCAGAGGAACGTAGATGAGAACTATACTATAACTGAAGGGGTTGGATCTAGTTACTACCCCTAATTCACACCAAAACCGTCACGTCATTTCCACGCACATTCCACTCAGACCGCCGTGGTCATCCACTCAGACCGCCGTGGTCACCACATTCCACTCAGACCGCCGTGGTCACCACATTCCACTCAGACCGCCGTGGTCACCACATTCCACTCAGACCGCCGTGGTCACCACATTCCACTCAGACCGCCGTGGTCACCACATTCCACTCAGACCGCCGTGGTCACCACATTCCACTCAGACCGCCGTGGTCACCACATTCCACTCAGACCGCCGTGGTCATCCACTCAGACCGCCGTGGTCACCACATTCCACTCAGACCGCCGTGGTCATCCACTCAGACCGCCGTGGTCACCACATTCCACTCAGACCGCCGTGGTCATCCACTCAGACCGCCGTGGTCACCACATTCCACTCAGACCGCCGTGGTCATCCACTCAGACCGCCGTGGTCACCACATTCCACTCAGACCGCCGTGGTCATCCACTCAGACCGCCGTGGTCACCACATTCCACTCAGACCGCCGTGGTCATCCACTCAGACCGCCGTGGTCACCACATTCCACTCAGACCGCCGTGGTCATCCACTCAGACCGCCGTGGTCACCACATTCCACTCAGACCGCCGTGGTCATCCACTCAGACCGCCGTGGTCACCACATTCCACTCAGACCGCCGTGGTCATCCACTCAGACCGCCGTGGTCACCACATTCCACTCAGACCGCCGTGGTCATCCACTCAGACCGCCGTGGTCACCACATTCCACTCAGACCGCCGTGGTCATCCACTCAGACCGCCGTGGTCATCCACTCAGACCGCCGTGGTCATCCACTCAGACCGCCGTGGTCATCCACTCAGACCGCCGTGGTCACCACATTTCTATTCAACACAACCTTTTCCTGGCTGGGCGCGTCGAATGCAGCGTTTGTTTCAAATGTATCTAGGTTCTGCCCAGCCTGGTATGCATCAACCACACATGTTCATCTAGATATATCAACAGCTTTACTGACTAGGTTAATGAACGACTCCATCCAAACGGCCTCCAAATGCTTTGTGAATGGTTGAACCAGGACATGAAAGATCGAGAGTTCATCTATTTGAATGAGATCGAGTCTTAAATAGTAGAAATACTGACTGCCAGACGGGAACACAATGAATCGGGAGTCCGTGGAAGTTCACCTGACGCTTTGGTGAGAGTTTAGGGTTAGAACGCAGATCCCCCCACAAAGCTTTAGACCAAATGTCCTGCTGCTTTGATAGCATCAACACGTCCTGAAGCCTCATCCCCGTACTGACACCAAACATCTGCATGGCTCGGAGAACACAGGCCTACACATGAATTCTAATCAGTTTGGACTTTTTCAATTGAAGTTCATTTGAGTGTATTTTTCACATCAACTGTGTCATAAAGAGGGTAACCTGGTCAAGGGAGGTAGGGGCGAAGAGAGAGAGACAGGACGTCCACCACAACAACATCATGAATATAACCATCGTACAGAAACAACACCAGGGCCACACGTCTTGCTGACGCTTTCTGGATGCAATGAACACCTCCACCCGAGTGGGTGGAGTCAGTGGGTCTGAGGGTGGAGCAGAAGTGGGTCCGAGGGTAGAGCGGGAGGAGTCAGTGGGTCCGAGGGTGGAGCAGGAGTGGGAGGAGTCAGTGGGTCTGAGGGTGGAGCGGGAGTGGGTGGAGTCAGTGGGTCCGAGGGTGGAGCAGGAGTGGGAGGAGTCAGTGGGTCCGAGGGTGGAGCAGGAGTGGGAGGAGTCAGTGGGTCTGAGGGTGGAGCGGGAGTGGGTGGAGTCAGTGGGTCTGAGGGTGGAGCGGGAGTGGGTGGAGTCAGTGGGTCTGAGGGTGGAGTGGGTGGAGTCAGTGGGTCTGAGGGTGGAGCGGGAGTGGGTGGAGTCAGTGGGTCTGAGGGTGGAGCGGGAGTGGGAGGAGTCAGTGGGTCCAAGGGTGGAGCAGGAGTGGGTGGAGTCAGTGGGTCCGAGGGTGGAGGTTCCATCGCTGCTCACTGGGGCAGGGCCTTGAGAATGGCGTTGACCTCCTCTGCTACGGCTGTCAGGGCGAACTCAAACTGGTCCTGGAAACACAAACTGGAATGGGAGCACACGGCGAAGGAAAAGCAATCTCTCCACCTGGTCCAGTCCCACTAACAGAAGGCCTTCCATCACACTGTAACCCCATCCCAGAGGTTCCCTCTCCCCACGGAACGCCGGGATGGGGTGCATCCAATGTAGGAACACATATATACATTCAAAAATATGGAATATATTCAACTATGGGCGAGTCAGGCCTGGACCTCCCAGCATGCTTCGGAGGGAACGAGAGCTGTTTGTTATATGTTATGGATATTGCTTTGTGAAAAAAACCTATTTATTCTTTATTCTTTGTCTTTGTCCTCATGTTCTTATTTCCCACGCACTTGGGACTGCTGAACAGGAAGTAAGAAAAGGGTAGACCGGAAACACTAAACTTCATGACCTCAGCCTGTTGACCTCATGACCTCAGCCAGCCAGGGGCGGGGCATGTTGCCATCCTCCCTCAGATGAGGGAGGGGCAGATTTCCCTCACTACGGTCAGATTTGGGAGGGCGTGCAGCCACGATGTCTGATTGACGTTAGGTGCTAACCCAATACCATTAACCATGTTTACCTTTGATCTGTAAGCACTGAAGTGGCCATTTGGGCCAGGATCAAACTATCGCTGCTACGCAATCCTGCATCCTTCTCTTCTACAATGGCTTGGTGCCTTTTCTCCCTTTAACTTGTTTGTTTATTGCATGTGAAGACTGCCTGCCTTACTGACTGACTGGCTGACTGGCTGGCTGGCTGTCTGACTGGCTGACTGACTGGCTGGCTGTCTGACTGACGTACTGACTGACTGTCTGACTGCCGTACTGACTGGCTGGCTGACTGGCTGGCTGGCTGTCTGACTGACTGACTGGCTGACTGGCTGTCTGACTGACTGGCTGTCTGACTGACTGACTGCCGTACTGACTGACTGTCTGACTGACTGCCGTACTGACTGACTGACTGAGTGACTGGCTGACTGACTGACTGGCTGACTGGCTGACTGACTGACTGAGTGACTGGCTGACTGACTGACTGACTGACTGAGTGACTGGCTGTCTGACTGACTGACTGACTGGCTGTCTGACTGACTGAGTGACTGGCTGTCTGACTGACTGACTGACTGCCGTACTGACTGACTGTCTGACTGACTGACTGCCGTACTGACTGGCTGGCTGACTGGCTGGCTGTCTGACTGACTGTCTGACTGACTGTCTGACTGGCTGTCTGTCTGACTGGCTGACTGACTGACTGGCTGTCTGACTGACTGACTGTCTGTCTGTCTGTCTGACTGACTGACTGAGTGACTGGCTGTCTGGCTGACTGGCTGGCTGTCTGACGATGGAGGTGGTGACCATGACAACAGAGTCCTCACCTTGGTCCTCACCATCCCAGGCCTCTGGTCCCTGACGTGCTCCAGAGTGGCTGCGATGTCGATCTCCTTCCCTCCTGCAGCAGAGAGAACCACACGTTGATTAACAGGCTCTCACTAGGTGAGCTGCTCTCACTAGGTGAGCTGCTCTCACTAGGTGAGCTGCTCTCACTAGGTGAGCTGCTCTCACTAGGTGAGCTACTCTCACTAGGTGAGCTGCTCTCACTAGGTGAGCTACTCTCACTAGGTGAGCTGCTCTCACTAGGTGAGCTGCTCTCACTAGGTGAGCTGCTCTCACTAGGTGAGTTGCTCTGATTAGGTGAGTTGCTCTGACTAGGTTAGGTGCTGTCACTCTGCAGCAGTGTAAGGATTTCTCGCGTTACGATTATCTCCCTTTTTTGGGGGGGGGGGGGGGGGGGTTTGGGGAGAGCAGGGAGAAGGAGGGAGGAGGAGCAGAGGGAGGGAGGAGGAACAGAGGGTATTTTTTCAACATTTAGACTGGAGCTAGCTGCTAATCGCAAATGTTGCATCCTGCACTACCTACTGCCAGGGTGGGGTCGCACCCCCCCCCCACCCACCCACACCCCCCTCACCTACTGCCAGGGTGGGGTCGCACCCCCCCCCCACCCACCCACACCCCCCTCACCTACTGCCAGGGTGGGGTCGCACACCCCCCCCCCCCACCCAAACCCCCCTCACCTACTGCCAGGGTGGGGTAGCAACCCCCCCTCACCTACTGCCAGGGTGGGGTCGCAACCCCCCCCCCCCCCTCACCCACCCACCCCCCCCCCCCCTCACCCACCCACCCCCACACCCCCCTCACCTTTAGCCATGCGGTTCAGAACCATGTCTATCAGGATGTAGGTCCCGGAGCGGCCCGTACCGTCACTATGGAAACAAACAACACATGATGTCACACCTGACAGAATCCTACAGAGCTCTATATATTAAATACTCCATCATTACACCAGCAGGGGATACGAGGTACCGTCACTATGGAAACAAACAACACATGATGTCACACCTGACAGAATCCTACAGAGCTCTATATATTAAATACTCCATCATTACACCAGCAGGGGATACGAGGTACCGTCACTATGGAAACAAACAACACATGATGTCACACCTGACAGAATCCTACAGAGCTCTATATATTAAATACTCCATCATTACACCAGCAGGGGATACGAGGTACCGTCACTATGGAAACAAACAACACATGATGTC
Source organism: Lota lota (assembly GCA_026745465.1). Classification (NCBI taxonomy): domain Eukaryota; kingdom Metazoa; phylum Chordata; class Actinopteri; order Gadiformes; family Lotidae; genus Lota; species Lota lota. Next base: position 171,896 of record JACYXH010000379.1, on the reverse strand, counting down.
ACACCTGACAGAATCCTACAGAGCTCTATATATTAAATACTCCATCATTACACCAGCAGGGGATACGAGGTACCGTCACTATGGAAACAAACAACACATGATGTCACACCTGACAGAATCCTACAGAGCTCTATATATTAAATACTCCATCATTACACCAGCAGGGGATACGAGGTACCGTCACTATGGAAACAAACAACACATGATGTCACACCTGACAGAATCCTACAGAGCTCTATATATTAAATACTCCATCATTACACCAGCAGGGGATACGAGGTACCGTCACTATGGAAACAAACAACACATGATGTCACACCTGACAGAATCCTACAGAGCTCTATATATTAAATACTCCATCATTACACCAGCAGGGGATACGAGGTACCGTCACTATGGAAACAAACAACACATGATGTCACACCTGACAGAATCCTACAGAGCTCTATATATTAAATACTCCATCATTACACCAGCAGGGGATACGAGGTACCGTCACTATGGAAACAAACAACACATGATGTCACACCTGACAGAATCCTACAGAGCTCTATATATTAAATACTCCATCATTACACCAGCAGGGGATACGAGGTACCGTCACTATGGAAACAAACAACACATGATGTCACACCTGACAGAATCCTACAGAGCTCTATATATTAAATACTCCATCATTACACCAGCAGGGGATACGAGGTACCGTCACTATGGAAACAAACAACACACGATGTCACACCTGACAGAATCCTACAGAGCTCTATATATTAAATACTCCATCATTACACCAGCAGGGGATACGAGGTACCGTCACTATGGAAACAAACAACACACGATGTCACACCTGACAGAATCCTACAGAGCTCTATATATTAAATACTCCATCATTACACCAGCAGGGGATACGAGGTACCGTCACTATGGAAACAAACAACACATGATGTCACACCTGACAGAATCCTATAGAGCTCTATATATTAAATACTCCATCATTACACCAGCAGGGGATACGAGGTACCGTCACTATGGAAACAAACAACACATGATGTCACACCTGACAGAATCCTACAGAGCTCTATATATTAAATACTCCATCATTACACCAGCAGGGGATACGAGGTACCGTCACTATGGAAACAAACAACACATGATGTCACACCTGACAGAATCCTACAGAGCTCTATATATTAAATACTCCATCATTACACCAGCAGGGGATACGAGGTACCGTCACTATGGAAACAAACAACACATGATGTCACACCTGACAGAATCCTACAGAGCTCTATATATTAAATACTCCATCATTACACCAGCAGGGGATACGAGGTACCGTCACTATGGAAACAAACAACACATGATGTCACACCTGACAGAATCCTACAGAGCTCTATATATTAAATACTCCATCATTACACCAGCAGGGGATACGAGGTACCGTCACTATGGAAACAAACAACACATGATGTCACACCTGACAGAATCCTATAGAGCTCTATATATTAAATACTCCATCATTACACCAGCAGGGGATACGAGGTACCGTCACTATGGAAACAAACAACACACGATGTCACACCTGACAGAATCCTACAGAGCTCTATATATTAAATACTCCATCATTACACCAGCAGGGGATACGAGGTACCGTCACTATGGAAACAAACAACACACGATGTCACACCTGACAGAATCCTACAGAGCTCTATATATTAAATACTCCATCATTACACCAGCAGGGGATACGAGGTACCGTCACTATGGAAACAAACAACACATGATGTCACACCTGACAGAATCCTACAGAGCTCTATATATTAAATACTCCATCATTACACCAGCAGGGGATACGAGGTACCGTCACTATGGAAACAAACAACACACGATGTCACACCTGACAGAATCCTACAGAGCTCTATATATTAAATACTCCATCATTACACCAGCAGGGGATACGAGGTACCGTCACTATGGAAACAAACAACACATGATGTCACACCTGACAGAATCCTACAGAGCTCTATATATTAAATACTCCATCATTACACCAGCAGGGGATACGAGGTACCGTCACTATGGAAACAAACAACACACGATGTCACACCTGACAGAATCCTACAGAGCTCTATATATTAAATACTCCATCATTACACCAGCAGGGGATACGAGGTACCGTCACTATGGAAACAAACAACACACGATGTCACACCTGACAGAATCCTACAGAGCTCTATATATTAAATACTCCATCATTACACCAGCAGGGGATACGAGGTACCGTCACTATGGAAACAAACAACACATGATGTCACACCTGACAGAATCCTACAGAGCTCTATATATTAAATACTCCATCATTACACCAGCAGGGGATACGAGGTACCGTCACTATGGAAACAAACAACACACGATGTCACACCTGACAGAATCCTATAGAGCTCTATATATTAAATACGTTTGCTTTCAATCAATGCTTTTACTTCTATTTCGATGGATAACTAAATGAATGATGGCTGACACCCAGTGGCCTCTAGCGGTACTGCACCCCATGTTTGTTTTACCTGCAGTGAACGATGATGGGGCAGGATCGTCCTCTGTAGCACTTGTTCACCTTCCTGTGACCCCAGGGGAAGAGAGGAAAAGTAAGGAGGTGAAGAGAGGAGCACATTCAGAGCCTAATACATCTCCTGTGACCCCAGGGGACGAGAGGAGCACATTCAGAGCCTAATACATCTCCTGTGACCCCAGGGGAAGAGAGGAACAGTAAGGAGGCGAAGAGAGGAGCACATTCAGAGCCTAAAGCATCTCCAAAGGACTAGTTCATTCCAGGTTGTGAATGACAATTCAGGGAATAGAGAGAGAGAGATGGAGAGAGAGGGAGAGAGAGGGAGAGCGAGGGAGAGAGAGAGAGATGGAGAGAGAAGGAGATGGAGAGAGAGGGAGAGAGAGGGCGATGGAGAGAGAGGGAGATGGAGAGAGAGAGAGAGGGTGAGAGGGAGGGAGAGAGAGGGAGAGAGGGAGATGGAGAGAGAGAGAGAGAGAGAGAGAGAGAGAGAGAGAGAGAGAGAGAGAGAGAGAGAGGGAGAGGGAGGGAGAGAGGGAGAGAGAGGGAGATGGAGAGAGAGAGAGATGGAGAGAGGGAGATGGAGAGAGAGAGGGAGAGAGGGAGATGGAGGGAGAGAGAGAGAGAGAGAGAGAGAGAGAGAGAGAGAGAGAGAGAGGGCGATGGAGAGAGAGGGAGAGAGAGGGAGGGATAGAGAGGGAGAGAGAGGGAGAGAGAGGGAGAGAGGGAGAGGGAGAGAGAGAGGGAGATGGAGAGAGAGGGAGAGAGAGAGAGAGAGAGGGTGAGAGAGGGTGAGAGGGAGAAGGAGGGAGAGAGAGGGAGAGAGGGAGAAGGAGGGAGAGAGAGGGAGATGGAGAGAGATGGAGAGAGAGAGAAGGAGAGAGAGAGAGAGAGAGAGAGAGAGAGAGAGAGAGAGAGAGAGAGAGAGAGAGAGAGAGAGAGAGAGAGAGAGAGAGAGAGAGAGAGAGAGATGGAGGGAGAGAGAGGGAGAGAGAGGGAGAGGGAGGGAGAGAGAGGGAGAGAGAGGGAGAGAGAGAGAGATGGAGAGAGGGAGATGGAGAGAGAGAGGGAGAGAGGGAGAGGGAGAGATGGAGGGAGAGAGAGAGAGAGAGAGAGAGAGAGAGAGAGAGAGAGAGGGAGAGAGAGGGAGAGAGAGGGAGATGGAGAGAGAGGGAGAGAGAGGGAGAGAGAGAGAGAGAGAGAGAGAGAGGGAGAGAGAGGGAGAGAGAGGGAGAGAGAGGGAGAGGGAGAGAGAGGGAGAGAGAGGGAGAGCGTGGACAGCGTGAGGAGCCTTTGCTGCAGCACATCAGTCCGTGATCATTTTTGTGACTATGCAACTGGAGCCAGACTACTAGCTGCAAACCACAAGAATGACACAGACAGACATGTCCCAGGAGCCCGGGGCCCTCCCACACACACCCATGGGAGGACGGCACGCCATGAGGGCCAAAAGAGACAACGAGAGGGAGCTTGTGGCCCACAGTGTCAACTAGCAGGTATCAATAAAGATTCAATGTGTGGGGAAACATTTGTGTATGGTTGAGAAGATGCTGCTGTGTGAACACCATCCCTCCATGAAGCTGGGGTCACAGTTTCACACCAAACAGGACAAAGCTTTTTCCAATTCCTCTTGAATAAAACGAAGAACAAGAAGCACAGAGTATATGATGAGAACGTCTATTGGGGAGTTGGCTCTTTCAAAGTCCACACGTACCTTTTGGAGGGAGTTATGAAAGACTTTTTGTAGGGTGTGACACTATGTTGTGATATTGTGATACCAAGTTTATCACTGCTTTTAATCCAGCAGGTTTGCATGGATCAACTCGGTATCCATAGGAAGACGACAAGTTGGCCAATCGAAATCAGGTATCTGTGAACTTGTCACCTTTTCAGACAAAAAACAAAGAAAGAAAGATCTCAGAATAACAGTATCTTGTCATACCTGCGGAAGTCCAGCAGGGGGCGTGTGGAGTTGGGGATGCCCATGGCGGGCCAGCTGAGGAAGTGGAACTGGGTCAGGGTCCGGGTCTCCTGGGTCTGGACATTCTTCAGATAGAAACTACGAACCAGGAAGTCATTGCACCAGATGTGCTCTGACACCAGGTTCACCTGTGGGACCACGAGGCCAGAATCTTAGTGGTCCGTGTTTGAAAAAATACAACCGAAAACGCTGCTCCGCCATTTTGACGATAACACTGCTTGAAATGTGATCGACAGGCAAGATGGATTCCCAAACCAATCAGAGAAGAGATGCTCTGATTGGCCAGAAAGGAGCTGGGAGCGGTCTAGAATCTAAAATGTTCTCTTACTAACAAAATGTTATTTTACTTGTTTGGCACACACACGCGCACGCACACACACACGCACACACACACGCACAGGCAAACACACACACGCGCACGCACACACACACACACACACACACACACAGGCAAACACACACACACGCACAGTCACAGGCAAACACACACATGCACACACACACAGGCAAACACACACCATGTGTTAATGGACATAAGGAAACACACCTCCTAGATGTGGTAGAGGGAGGAGCCTTCATAATGGACATAAGGAAACACACCTCCTAGATGTGGTAGAGGGAGGAGCCTTCATAATGGACATAAGGAAACACACCTCCTAGATGTGGTAGAGGGAGGAGCCTTCATAATGGACATAAGGAAACACACCTCCTAGATGTGGTAGAGGGAGGAGCCTTCATAATGGACATAAGGAAACACACCTCCTAGATGTGGTAGAGGGAGGAGCCTTCATAATGGACATAAGGAAACACACCTCCTAGATGTGGTAGAGGGAGGAGCCTTCATAATGGACATAAGGAAACACACCTCCTAGATGTGGTAGAGGGAGGAGCCTTCATAATGGACATAAGGAAACACACCTCCTAGATGTGGTAGAGGGAGGAGCCTTCATAATGGACATAAGGAAACACACCTCCTAGATGTGGTAGAGGGAGGAGCCTTCATAATGGACATAAGGAAACACACCTCCTAGATGTGGTAGAGGGAGGAGCCTTCATAATGGACATAAGGAAACACACCTCCTAGATGTGGTAGAGGGAGGAGCCTTCATAATGGACATAAGGAAACACACCTCCTAGATGTGGTAGAGGGAGGAGCCTTCATAATGGACATAAGGAAACACACCTCCTAGATGTGGTAGAGGGAGGAGCCTTCATAATGGACATAAGGAAACACACCTCCTAGATGTGGTAGAGGGAGGAGCCTTCATAATGGACATAAGGAAACACACCTCCTAGATGTGGTAGAGGGAGGAGCCTTCATAATGGACATAAGGAAACACACCTCCTAGATGTGGTAGAGGGAGGAGCCTTCATAATGGACATAAGGAAACACACCTCCTAGATGTGGTAGAGGGAGGAGCCTTCATAATGGACATAAGGAAACACACCTCCTAGATGTGGTAGAGGGAGGAGCCTTCATAATGGACATAAGGAAACACACCTCCTAGATGTGGTAGAGGGAGGAGCCTTCATAATGGACATAAGGAAACACACCTCCTAGATGTGGTAGAGGGAGGAGCCTTCATAATGGACATAAGGAAACACACCTCCTAGATGTGGTAGAGGGAGGAGCCTTCATAATGGACATAAGGAAACACACCTCCTAGATGTGGTAGAGGGAGGAGCCTTCATAATGGACATAAGGAAACACACCTCCTAGATGTGGTAGAGGGAGGAGCCTTCATAATGGACATAAGGAAACACACCTCCTAGATGTGGTAGAGGGAGGAGCCTTCATAATGGACATAAGGAAACACACCTCATAGATGTGGTAGAGGGAGGAGCCTTCATAATGGACATAAGGAAACACACCTCCTAGATGTGGTAGAGGGAGGAGCCTTCATAATGGACATAAGGAAACACACCTCCTAGATGTGGTAGAGGGAGGAGCCTTCATAATGGACATAAGGAAACACACCTCATAGATGTGGTAGAGGGAGGAGCCTTCATAATGGACATAAGGAAACACACCTCCTAGATGTGGTAGAGGGAGGAGCCTTCATAATGGACATAAGGAAACACACCTCATAGATGTGGTAGAGGGAGGAGCCTTCATAATGGACATAAGGAAACACACCTCCTAGATGTGGTAGAGGGAGGAGCCTTCATAATGGACATAAGGAAACACACCTCCTAGATGTGGTAGAGGGAGGAGCCTTCATAATGGACATAAGGAAACACACCTCCTAGATGTGGTAGAGGGAGGAGCCTTCATAATGGACATAAGGAAACACACCTCCTAGATGTGGTAGAGGGAGGAGCCTTCATAATGGACATAAGGAAACACACCTCCTAGATGTGGTAGAGGGAGGAGCCTTCATAATGGACATAAGGAAACACACCTCATAGATGTGGTAGAGGGAGGAGCCTTCGTCGGGCCAGTAACGGTCACACTGCTTCTCCCCGTCCTCCACCAGTGCTGTCAGCATCACTATAACAGTGCAGCCGTTCTCCCACACCATCTACACACACACACACAGACACACAGACAGACACACACATCCTAGGTGAGTCTCAGCAGTCCTGATGGGGACTGAATCTTGTGTCCTAACCCACCTGGACTGACCTTGTGTCCTAACCCACCTGGACTGACCTTGTGTCCTAACTGACCTTGTGTCCTAACTGACCTTGTGTCCTAACCCACCTGGCCTGACCTTGTGTCCTAACCCACCTGGACTGACCTTGTGTCCTAACCCACCTGGACTGACCTTGTGTCCTAACCCACCTGGACTGACCTTGTGTCCTAACTGACCTTGTGTCCTAACTGACCTTGTGTCCTAACCCACCTGGCCTGACCTTGTGTCCTAACCCACCTGGCCTGACCTTGTGTCCTAACTGACCTTGTGTCCTAACCCACCTGGCCTGACCTTGTGTCCTAACTGACCTTTGACCTTGTGTCCTAACCCACCTGCCAGAAGTCAGAGATGGTGTGTGACAGGGGTCCTTGCGTAGCGATGTAGGCAGGCATCCTAGGGTCGTGCTCGATCTAGGAGAACGGCAGGGTCACATGAAGGGTCAAAGGTCAAGCTACAGTAGATTAAATGTAGTGCCTTTGCTCAGAAGGAAACCAAACATTTGTATTTAGCTTGTATTTCTGGTTTGTATGTGTCAGAGATGGGGACTCGGTTGTTTGACTCGAGTTGTACATAAGTCGCACAAGCTGTGAAATGTAACTCCGTATTAGTTGTCCAAAGCTTAGTCGCCACAGTAGAGGCCTGAGAACAGTGCAGCTGTCCGTTTCTCTGTGCATTTTGTTAGGTGCAGAGCCTATCACAGACTATTACATGTCATTATGTGTTGGGTTCAATGGGTGTGTATTATCCTTACAGTCTGTAAGGATAATAACCTTACGGTTCTGTACAGGTATTATCTCACATAACAGAGCGTATGTCGGCCAAACTAAGAACCCGCAAACAATGATTTAAATAAGAAAGGTCACATTAACACAGGGAACAAAGAAACTATGTTCTTATGTTCAAATGTTCATTTGGCTCCTACTGGAAGATGATGAGAAAGAGGATCAGCCTGTGTGTTTGTGTGTTTGTGTGCGTTGGCGATGTGTGTGTTTCTAGTCTTACTATAGTACTGGCGTTGATGTAGTCAGCCCTGGACGGGTTGACCTCAGCTCTCAGCTTCACTCTGGAGTGGTCATCTGAAAGAGGAATATGAGATATAAAATATGAAGAGCGCCTACAGTGCCATAATGGTCATGGCGATGATCAGTCAACAGAGTTATTGTACGGCCACTGAAGCCAGAAGGCTTTCCTCTGGGGTGCTAGAGAGACTCACAGGGCACAGAGTGGGGGCAGCGGTTCTTCTTGACGTTGCTGGGGTTCTGGGCCGTGGAGACGGCGCTGGGCTCGGCCTGGTAGGAGCCCAGTGCCTCCCACTCCTGCAGCAGGCGGTCCTTGTTCCTCAGGTGGTCCTCCATGTAGGCCTGCATGGGGGAGGGGGGGTAGTGAAGGAACCGTCTGTAGTGTTGTTACCTTTCTAATGGATGAAGAGAATACTGCTCACTGAATTAGGGCTAGCTTATTATATGACCTTACTGACAGTGCTAATAGGTTTGAGCAGCGTCATGTGACCTCAGAGTCCACTGACCAGGATCATGTGACCTAGAGTGCACTGACCAGGATCATGTGACCTAGAGTGCACCATGCAGGATCATGTGACCTAGAGTCCACCTGACAGGATCATGTGACCTAGAGTCCACTGACCAGGATCATGTGGCCTAGAGTCCACTGACCAGGATCATGTGACCTAGAGTCCACAGAGCAGCATCATGTGACCTAGAGTCCACTGACCAGGATCATGTGACCTAGAGTCCACTGATAAGCGTCATGTGACCAGGAGTCCACTGACCAGGATCATGTGACCTAGAGTCCACTGATAAGCGTCATGTGACCTAGAGTCCACTGACAAGGATCATGTGACCTAGAGTCCACTGACCAGGATCATGTGACCTAGAGTCCACTGACCAGGATCATGTGACCTAGAGTCCACTGACCAGGATCATGTGACCTAGAGTCCACAGAGCAGCATCATGTGACCTAGAGTCCACTGACCAGGATCATGTGACCTAGAGTCCACTGATAAGCGTCATGTGACCTAGAGTCCACTGACCAGGATCATGTGACCTAGAGTCCACTGATAAGCGTCATGTGACCTAGAGTCCACTGACCAGGATCATGTGACCTAGAGTCCACTGACCAGGATCATGTGACCTAGAGTCCACCATGCAGGATCATGTGACCTAGAGTCCACTGACCAGGATCATGTGACCTAGAGTCCACTGACCAGGATCATGTGACCTAGAGTCCACTGACCAGCGTCATGTGACCAGGAGTCCACTGACCAGGATCATGTGACCTAGAGTCCACTGATAAGCGTCATGTGACCAGGAGTCCACTGACCAGGATCATGTGACCTAGAGTCCACTGATAAGCGTCATGTGACCAGGAGTCCACTGACCAGGATCATGTGACCTAGAGTCCACTGATAAGCGTCATGTGACCTAGAGTCCACTGACCAGGATCATGTGACCTAGAGTCCACAGAGCAGCGTCATGTGACCAGGAGTCCACTGACCAGGATCATGTGACCTAGAGTCCACAGAGCAGCGTCATGTGACCAGGAGTCCACTGACCAGGATCATGTGACCGGTGGAGATGTCCATGTTGGCCTGGGCGGGCTCCTCGCACCAGGAGGGGGTGCTGCTGTGGGAGCCGGGACTGGGCTGGGCGCCTTCGCTGAACTGGGACGACACGCTGCTCACCCGGGATGTGTCCGCTCCTCCCGCCCTCCCCCCTCCGGCTCCCCCGCCGGGGCCCCCCACGGCCCCCAGCGCCGCCGCCTCCAGCCGGCCGAAGGCCCCCTTAGAGGCCATGTGCTGCCGACATAGGTCCTGGGGAGAGAGACCAGACTACTACGTCACCTTCAGGTCCTGGGGAGAGAGACCAGACTACTACGTCACCTTCAGGTCCTGGGGAGAGAGACCAGACTACTACGTCACCTTCAGGTCCTGGGGAGAGAGACCAGACTACTACGTCACCTTCAGGTCCTGGGAGAGACACCAGACTACTACGTCACCTTCAGGTCCTGGGGAGAGAGACCAGACTACTACGTCACCTTCAGGTCCTGGGGAGAGACACCAGACTACTACGTCACCTTCAGGTCCTGGGGAGAGACACCAGACTACTACGTCACCTTCAGGTCCTGGGGAGAGACACCAGACTACTACGTCACCTTCAGGTCCTGGGGAGAGACACCAGACTACTACGTCACCTTCAGGTCCTGGGGAGAGAGACCAGACTACTACGTCACCTTCAGGTCCTGGGGAGAGACACCAGACTACTACGTCACCTTCAGGTCCTGGGGAGAGAGACCAGACTACTACGTCACCTTCAGGTCCTGGGGAGAGACACCAGACTACTACGTCACCTCCACCTCCTGGGAGTACAGGGTTGTGGTTCCTACCTGGTACTCCTGGTGGGTGAAGGAGCCTCCTTCGGGTCCGAGGCCCAGCTTCCTGGCCGCCAGGCGGTGCGCGTGGCGCCGCAGGCAGGTGATGGTCATGGCGGCAGCCAGAACAGCGCCCACACAGGCGATGGCCACCAGCACGCCGAACCCCCAGCGAGACCCGGGCTGGACCCGGGAGGCCAGGAGCAGCGCGGGGCCCTCCTGCTTCTGGGGAGTGGGGGACATCCGGGGTCTGTACTCCTTCTCCTGATAGCACACCGTAGCATGGTGAAGGGCTTCATCAATGGGAGTGTTTTAAACAACCATCACCCACCTCTCCTACGCCCGCTTGTAAGATCTGCAGCCCGGTCCCAGACTCCAAAAAGCTCTTCTCAGCAACTGTAAAACACACATCATGATACAAACACAAGCGCACACTAAGAGAGATGATACTGGGATGCACACAGTCCAGCTTACCTGCTTTCCCCGACACGTCTTCTGCAGTCAGCTTCTGGGGATTGGGTCGGATGCGAAAGGTCATGGCGGGTCCAACAACACTGTGGACACAACAGAAGGAACCACAACACTGTGGACACAACAGAAGGAACCACAACACTGTGGACACAACAGAAGGAACCACAACACTGTGGACACAACAGAAGGAACCACAACACTGTGGACACAACAGAAGGAACCACAACACTGTGGACACAACAGAAGGAACCACAACACTGTGGACACAACAGAAGGAACCACAACACTGTGGACACAACAGAAGGAACCACAGCAGATGGAACCACAACACTGTGGACACAACAGAAGGAACCACAACAGAAGGAACCACAACAGAAGGAACCACAACAGAAGGAACCACAACAGAAGGAACCACAACAGATGGAACCACAACAGATGGAACCACAACAGCCGATGTAATGGGAGGAGTCTGTTTACCCTCCTGGCTTCGTAGCCAAGCAGGTGACCAATCACGGCACTCTCTCATATTAGCAGCTGAATGAGGCTACGATGTTGCAGACTTTGAGGAAGTACCAACTTCACCTAACAGTGAGGGGGGAGGGGGCACCCCTATAATCCCAAGTCATTCCAAGAATGAGTTTGAGATGTACATTCACATACTTTTTGTGTTATTCTTATTTTACGTTTATCGCTCCTGTTGTCCTGTTGAAAGGCTTACTAGTCTTGCTCATGAGACAACCCCACACTTCCAGGGGCACCAGTTGTGGAATTGAACCAGCAACTCTAAAGTAAGAGTCTGGAGTAAAAAAGACTTGCTCGCAACAGTGCCACTGATTCTCCATTGCTTCAAACTTTGCGCAA
>JACYXH010000379.1:42500-155000 GCA_026745465.1 Lota lota | reverse complement strand
CCGCACACACATGCACGCACACAGACACACACACACATGCACGCACACACATGCACAGACACACACACACACATGCACGCACACAGACACACACACACATGCACGCACACACATGCACAGACACACACACACACATGCACGCACACAGACACACACACACACGCACGCACGCACACACGCATGCACACAGACGCACGCACACACACACACACACACACACACACGCATGCACACAGACGCACGCACACAGACACACACATGCACACAGACGCACACAGACACACGCACACACACACACACACACACACACACACACACACACACACACACAGACACACGCACACACACCCATACAGAGTTGCAAAGTGCTTCCAAAAGACAAAGCAATAGAAACGGAAGAACACCAAAGACAACCACTCGCTAGGTTAAAGAGTAGGTTGATAGTTCAAAGCTTTTCTGAAGGGTTTAACCGGGCGAATAGTATAATATAATATATAGTATAGTATATTATATATACATATATATTACATATCCACAGCTCATGGCTTCGGGGCACGGACGCTGATTTCAGTCTGGTCTTTGGGGAAACCAACCAACCTAGTGCTTCCTCCCAGCTCCAGTCCCAAGGGGCTTCAGGCCATTCTCTATGAGCCAACATTTCACTCACTCATAGCGGACAGATGGATACACTCAAATAACAGCTCTTAAATCCTCCCCACAGCCCCTTTACACAGACACACTGGAGGTTTTTTACCACAACTCATTTCCTCTCCATGAGCCTCTCGGTTGGTACGAGCTGACCCTCGGCTCGTACCAACCGAGAGGCTCATGGTGTGACCCTCGGCTCGTACCAACTACTAATATATTGATTACTCTGCTCTAGGACTGCTCCTGTTATCTCAGATACCGGAGGATCCATACACACGTGTCCCCAGATCCATCTTTCAGGTAAATCCCGGTTCTCCTAAAATCCTGTTTCACCTGGAAACGTTGCCGCGGTAGTCAAGGTTGACCCTGTACAGTTCAAAGGTGCTCGTGTGACGGGGTCGTCGCAGAATGACCACATCTAGGAGGCACAGAGACGAGAGTACGCACTGTCCAACACACAAACACCTTACAGCACCTAGCGGTTTGATCAAGCCATCGTACCCCTCCCTGGCTTCACTCAAACACCGTTAACAACATCGTTTGTCCGGCTGACCTGAAAGGATGTGTGAGCAACGCCAGGAGGGTTAGCTACGATGGCTTCACCAAACCGGTGAATACCGGTTCCCCATGTTTCCAGCCTGCCATCGTTCTGGCCTCAGTGGCGCTGATGTCGTGAGGTCATTTGGCCGAGAACCCATTCGGCCGTGGACTCACGGTTGAGGAGGCTTGTCTGGAGCTTGAGAGGAAGGACTGATCTGGGGGACTTTGTCCAGCTCTCGACCAATGATCTGCTGGGTGATGTCATCCTGCCAGTTCAGGCCTGCACAAGCATGGGCAGAAAAACAAAGTCAATTCCAATCACATCCCAGGTACTTACGTTACTCATCCACACTCACTGAATGGCAGAGGGGTGCAGGAAGCCATCTTACTTCTGGAAGTAATGGCTCTGACCTTGGACACACATGTTGTTGAAAACCTGCTTTCACCTCACCCTGTTTGTGTTGTGCGTTGCGTTTGGATCTGTTCCTGATGTGTGGTTTCAGCGTGTGATTATTCTTAGATAAATAAGGCCTTAAAGATACAAACATGAACCTAAATGAAAAGGTTGCTACCATGGGGAATAGCTTGTCTTCAGTGTTGTGTGTACTAAATAGGCTGTTGGCCTCAGTAATGCAATAGAAGGCTAATGAACAAGCTCTGGCTAGCCTCCATAGGTAGCTCCGAGACTAATTTATTTATTAGTAGCGTAGATGGACGCTTTGTATTAATCACACTAGGATGAGGAGGCCCAGAAAGACCCATAATGCTCTCTTCCTTCTTCATCTTCTGATTGGTTCTGTACATCTGACTATCTCTAACTTCATGTTTTTTAGTGGTTCCCAGTGTCTGGGTTCTGAGAGGGAAGCAGTTCTGGTATTGTTAGTGGTTCCCAGTGGATGGGTTCTGAGAGGGAAGCAGTTCTGGTATTGCTAGTGGTTCCCAGTGTCTGGGTTCTGAGAGGGAAGCAGTTCTGGTATTGTTAGTGGTTCCCAGTGTCTGGGTTCTGAGAGGGAAGCAGTTCTGGTATTGTTAGTGGTTCCCAGTGTCTGGGTTCTGAGAGGGAAGCAGTTCTGGTATTGTTAGTGGTTCCCAGTGTCTGGGTTCTGAGAGGGAAGCAGTTCTGGTATTGTTAGTGGTTCCCAGTGTCTGGGTTCTGAGAGGGAAGCAGTTCTGGTATTGTTAGTGGTTCCCAGTGTCTGGGTTCTGAGAGGGAAGCAGTTCTGGTATTGTTAGTGGTTCCCAGTGTCTGGGTTCTGAGAGGGAAGCAGTTCTGGTATTGTTAGTGGTTCCCAGTGTCTGGGTTCACCTTGGATCAGCAGCTCTTTGAGGACCGCCTGCAGACGACGGAGGATGGGGATGGAGACCCGGTACCGGACCTCCTGGTGAGGTCCACTGCACTGGCCGAACAAACCATCTGGAGCACAGAGAAGACCTGCTCAGTGTTACCCCCCACACACACATGTTAACACACACACACACACACGTTAACACACACACACACACATGTTAACACACACACACACACACACACACACACACACACACACACGTTAACACACACACACACACACACACACGTTAACACACACACACACACGTTAACACACACACATGTTAACACACACACACGTTAACACACACACACACACCAACATATTAACACACACACTTGCACACATACAAGTTCATTTCTTTGTAGATCAGCCAAATTATTATTTTCACGTGTTAAAACAAATGAGGCGTCATTGAGCCACGACATATGTAAACATCGTCTATGATTGGACGATCAGTCGACGATCGGTCTGGCCTGATTAACCAGATCGACTACGTCCTTTTAGTCAAGGATAATACAAACACACACGTACATAGATACAGATACCTGTCCAAACACACACACACACATATACACACACACAAACACACACGTACATAGATACAGATACCTGTCCAAACACACACACACATATACACACACACAAACACACACGTACATAGATACAAATACCTGTCCAAACACACACACACACACACACACACACACACACACAAACACACGCCTGCATGAAAACATGAGCAAACAGAGACATACACAAAACACACACACATGTGCACAGTCATGCACACACACACTCAGTCGCTCAGGATGTAAACACACACACACACACACACACACAGAAGAGTTGCGCGCACACACACACACACACACACAGGTGGTGTGTGTAAGAAAGAGTGGGTGGGCCTTGGTGAGTCATCCTCTCTCTCTCGTTCTATCAGACACACACATGGGGGAGACACGGTTGTTAGGGGGCTGATGTCACTGTTGTCATAGAAACGGCCAAGGGTGAGCCGTGATTGGCTGTCCATGGTTGACGGAGAAAGGCCTGTGTGTACATTGGACTCTCTCTCTCTCCATCTTCGTCCACCCGATTACTCTCCCTCTCTGTTACTTGTCTCTCCACACTCTCGTTATCTTTAGCTGGTATCTCCGTCTCTCTCTGGTCTCAGCTGCCATGGTGATAAACAGAATACACGCCCATGCCTCAGCTCATACGTGGATGTGCTGTGTACCCCATCATCGACCAGATGATGGGGTACCACACGGGGATGTGCGCACGTGCACACACACCATCACACACCGCAGCGCTCTGATTTGCTGTTTTAAGTTTCTCATGAGAGCCGTCTGCTAAACAACACCACGGTGTAAACAGTATGGTTGTTCAGCAGACCAGTAGACCTACATAGTCTCTGTCTCTCTCTCTCTCTCTCTCTGTATATCTCTCTCTCTCTGTATATCTCTCTCTCTCTCTCTGTATCTCTCTCTCTCTCTCCCTCTGTCTCTCTCTCTCTCTCTGTATATCTCTCTCCCTCTCCCTCTGTCTCTCTCTCTCTCTCTCTCTGTATATCTCTCTCTCTCTCTCTCTCTCTCTGTATATCTCTCTCTCTCTCCCTCTGTCTCTCTCTCTCTCTCTGTATATCTCTCTCCCTCTCCCTCTGTCTCTCTCTCTCTCTCTCTCTGTATATCTCTCTCTCTCTCTCTGTCTCTCTCTCTCTCTGTCTCTCTCTCTCTCTCTGTCTCTCTCTCTCTGTCTCTCTGTATATCTCTCTCTGTCTCTGTCTCTGTCTCTCTCTCTCTCTCTCTCTCTCTCTCTCTCTCTCTCTCTCTCTCTCTCTCTCTCTCTCTCTCTCTCCCTCTGTCTCTCTCTCTCTCTCTCTCTCTCTCTCTCTCTCTCTCTCTCTCTCTCTCTCTCTCTCTCTCTCTCTCTCTCTCTCTCTCTCTCTCTCTCTCTCTCTCTCTCTCTCTCTCTCTCTCTCTCTCTCTCTCTCTCTCTCTCTCTCTCTCTCTCTCTCTCTCTCTCTCCAGGTTAACGTGACACATGGGGGGCGGTCAGAGTCACACACCTCAGCCATGGGGCGTGGTCTTTGTGACACGCCCCATGGCTTGTCTGTCTCACAGACAGACAGACAGACAGACAGACAGACAGACAGACAGACAGACAGACAGACAGACAGACAGACAGACAGACAGACAGACAGACAGACAGACAGACAGACAGACAGACAGACAGACAGACAGACAGACAGACAGAAAGAATGACAGAGACAGACAAACAGAGAGAGCCAGACAGACAGCTGGATCTCTTAATACATTAGAAACCAAACAAATCAGGTGTGTGTATTATTATATATATTATATATATATATATCATATCTGTGTTGTGTGGATACTGACCGTCAGAGCACAGCTGGTCTCTGGGGCAGAGTCTCTTCTCAAACACGCAGCCTGTAATCACAAAGGACAAAGGCTCAGGGCACATGTCCCTCTGTTGGAGAGAACAGGAGGAAGACCAAACACACGTGAGGACAAACACCTCAACAAGCTCCATGGTCTTTGGAGAACAGGAGGAAGCAGAGGAAGACCAAACACCTCAACAAGCTCCATGGTCTTTGGAGAACAGGAGGAAGCAGAGGAAGACCAAACACCTCAACAAGCTCCATGGTCTTTGGAGAACAGGAGGAAGCAGAGGAAGACCAAACACCTCAACAAGCTCCATGGTCTTTGGAGAACAGGAGGAAGCAGAGGAAGACCAAACACCTCAACAAGCTGAGTTCCATGCTGCATCTGCTCCTTGGACAACAAGGAACATGTTTGGGATTCACCGGCTTCATCATCTGCCGGTTTTCACTGAGTTGATTTATGTTACTGTTGAAACTAACTATCCAGCCACAGGAGTCAGACCACAATGTGACCCCTCACTAAGACGGTCCTCACTAAGACACTAAGACGGTCCCCACTAAGACACTAAGACGGTCCTCACTAAGACACTAAGACGGTCCTCACTAAGACACTAAGACGGTCCCCACTAAGACGGTCCCCACTAAGACACTAAGACGGTCCCCACTAAGACACTAAGACGGTCCTCACTAAGACGGTCCTCACTAAGACGGTCCTCACTAAGACGGTCCTCACTAAGACACTAAGACGGTCCCCACTAAGACACTAAGACGGTCCTCACTAAGACACTAAGACGGTCCCCACTAAGACACTAAGACGGTCCTCACTAAGACACTAAGACGGTCCCCACTAAGACACTAAGACGGTCCTCACTAAGACGGTCCTCACTAAGACGGTCCTCACTAAGACACTAAGACGGTCCCCACTAAGACACTAAGACGGTCCTCACTAAGACGGTCCCCACTAAGACACTAAGACGGTCCCCACTAAGACGGTCCCCACTAAGACGGTCCCCACTAAGACACTAAGACGGTCCCCACTAAGACACTAAGACGGTCCCCACTAAGACACTAAGACGGTCCCCACTAAGACACTAAGACGGTCCCCACTAAGACACTAAGACGGTCCCCACTAAGACGGTCCCCACTAAGACGGTCCCCACTAAGACGGTCCCCACTAAGACGGTCCTGACAAGGAGAGATGATTACAAGACACAACAAAGTCCTTCATTGTAGGGATACAACAATGTCAGTGTGTAGTGTGTGTGTGTGTGTGTGTGTGTGTGTGTGTGTGTGTGTGTGTGTGTGTGTGTGTGTGTGTGTGTGTGTGTGTGTGTGTGTGTGTGTGTGTGTGTGTGTGTGTGTGTGTGTGTGTGTGTGTGCTGTTGATCATAAGTGCATAGGCAGCTGTAGAGTCGGACCAATCACAGAGCAGTCAATACCAACTGTAATTCCCCAAATGAGTTGCGTTGACCCATTTAGCGTTTGGAGTTACCACAGATGGCTACTTAGAAAGCCTCACTGCAACAACAGGAAACACGAGGACATCGATACAGTGAGTGTGCGCGTGCGTGCGCGTGCGTGTGTGCGCGTGCGTGCGTGCGTGTGCGTGTGCGTGCGTGCGTGCGTGTGACAGTTGACCTTCCCGGCTAAAAGCAGTTAGGAGATTGCCCCAGACTGGCCACGCTCCCTGGTGTTTTGTGTATGAACAGGTTCCAGTTGTATTATTATGTACGAGCGTGATGCTTGGCTATCTGATGTATTAATCACTCAAAACAGGAGCCAGGGTACAGCTGAGGAGCGGTGAAGCTGGTGGGTGGAACAGTCCATGATTTGTTTGGTAAATTGAACGTGACATTCTCTGGATATCATGAAAAAATGTTTTTCTTGTCTGTTTCTAATATGTTATCGTCTCTCTGTGTGTCTTTTGTGTCTATAGCATAGTAGCCTACGGTCAATGTTTGTATCGGTAGCTTTCTCGTAAGCCTTTTACAACGACAGCATATTGTATTACAGGCCTTTCAATGTACAGCTTTCTTAAATCCCATTATTCAGAAATGGATCAATTTAAAGCTCTGCTGACAGGGACCCTCGAATGGGCTGCAGCAGACTGAACACAAAACACTGCTTTTATCCCTCCATACAGGCGCTGATGACTCACCACACACACACACACACACACACACACACACACACACACACACACACACACACACACACACACACACACACACACACACACACACACACACACACACACACACACACACACACACACACACACACACACACACACTCTCTCTCTCTTCTCAAAGCGCCTTTTCCAGTCCTCCTCTCAATCTATTTGGCTTCTCTGTGAGATCAGGACGATACAGGCGATCCCTTATCTCTGATGCTGTGTTACTGCTATCTGACAGAATGCCTGCAGTCACTTCCTGCCCAGCACCAGTGGACTAGTTACTAGGCTCAGACTAAGAAGCTACATAGAGTTAAGATGCTGCTCCCTAGTGACGCCTTCTTGTTCAAAACGCTCAGACTAAGAAGCTACATAGAGTTAAGATGCTGCTCCCTAGTGACGCCTTCTTGTTCAAAACGCTCAGACTAAGAAGCTACATAGAGTTAAGATGCTGCTCCCTAGTGACGCCTTCTTGTTCAAAACGCTCAGACTAAGAAGCTACATAGAGTTAAGATGCTGCTCCCTAGTGACGCCTTCTTGTTCAAAACCCTCAGACTAAGAAGCTACATAGAGTTAAGATGCTGCTCCCTAGTGACGCCTTCTTGTTCAAAACGCTCAGACTAAGAGATTCAGGGTTAGGGTCAGGGACAGGGTTAGGGTCAGGGTCAGGGTTAGGCTCAGGGTCAGGGTTAGGGTCAGGGACAGGGTCAGGGTTAGGCTCAGGGTCAGGGTCAGGGACAGGGTTAGGGTCAGGGACAGGGTCAGGGTTAGGCTCAGGGACAGGGTCAGGGTCAGGGTTAGGGTCAGGGTTAGGGTCAGGGTCAGGGTCAGGGTCAGGGTCAGGGTGAGGGTCAGGGACAGGGTCAGGGTTAGGGTCAGGGACAGGGTCAGGGACAGGGACAGGGACAGGGTCAGGGTTAGGGTCAGGGTCAGGGTTAGGCTCAGGGTCAGGGTCAGGGACAGGGTTAGGGTCAGGGTCAGGGTCAGGGACAGGGTCAGGGTGAGGGTCAGGGACAGGGTCAGGGTCAGGGTTAGGGTCAGGGACAGGGTCAGGGTTAGGGTCAGGGTCAGGGACAGGGTCAGGGTTAGGGTCAGGGACAGGGTCAGGGTGAGGGTCAGGGACAGGGTTAGGGTCAGGGACAGGGACAGGGTTAGGGTCAGGGTCAGGGACAGGGTCAGGGTTAGGGTCAGGGACAGGGTTAGGGTCAGGGGGCCTCTGTCCCATGGAGCCTATAGGCTTCTGCACAGTGAGGTCCCATTACAGTGCCCACCTCCATTTGGGAAGTTTAGGACCCTAGGATTGTTACTGGTAGTCATGGTGTTGTGGCCATTGTTTAGTAATTAATTGTACAATTATTTGTCAGACATTGCTGTGTTTGAAACTGCTAGAGCACTTCTCACGCGAGACGTGGTAAAACAATGTTTCATTGGCTTAGGTTACGGCTGATTTTACAGAACAACTCTCAGATGGGGGAGCAATGCATGCCATGATGCATTCTGATGTACAAGCTTAAATAAACCTCAGCTCCTCTCAAGATGGGGGATCAATGCATTCTGATGTACAAGCTTAAATAAACCTCAGCTCCTCTCAAGATGGGGGAGCAATGCATTCTGATGTACAAGCTTAAATTAACCTCAGGTCCTCTCAAGATGGAGGAGCTGACTGGGTCAGTCTAGACCTGCACATGGTCACGTTGGTTACGGAGACGTTCTGCTGAAGAGAAACTCATTCACGTGAGCGAGGAAGCTTTCGGAAGGGGATTTTAATACGTGGAGTTCTACAGTGGCCAGTCTACACCGTGTTTAATTCAAATGTTGACAGACACTTTTTGACAGTGTCCTACTGCTGGCCATTATGTAACGTTCAAACACAACAGGATTTGACACTGCTTTGTTTTAATCCGGTCTATTTTAAAATGCCTTGGAATCCGCCATGCAAAATGGCGACGCTGGTGACCCTGTGTGCAGGCTATCACAGAGTAGGCCGGCCCCACTCAATATGGGAGACGCTTCTCCTCGTTATCTACCTCATTAGCCGGGCTGTGTTAAGAACAATCAGCTCCCATGTGACAGAGGACTATGTTATAATAGACTTGAAGTCTCACGTAGCAACAAGGCAGACATACAGGGAAGCTATGATTCTGCCATCATGTTGGCAGCCTGAGTGTGTAAACAGATCTGTTCTGATGAGGAAAACCCACCCGAGATAACGATCCTTCTGTTTGAGTGCCTGATGTGTGAATGCCTCACGTTCCAGCCCTAACCAGTAGTGACTCACTAGAGGAGGCTCTCATTAGCTGCTTTTATGAATCATAATGGTCCTGATCAACCATGGATGAGTCAGCAAGCAAGGCAGAAGAGGGCTTTCAACACGCCACCCTATACCCTATGTCAGAGCTGTCAAAGCCTAAGTCTCGTCCTGTTGAACCTACAGCCTATTTAAGGAGACCTAGGCAACACAACCCGTTAAAGAGCATCTTTACCCACACTATGAAGGCTGCAGAAGATAGTCAGGAGCACGCTCATTGAGAATAAAAGGTCAAGTCAGATGTTGATCAAATCAACAGAGGAGCCATGAAGCCATTTCCTGTGGAGACCTTTCTGCAAACTCTCAGTATTCAACCGGTGGGTCTGCAGCGAGCCACGTGTTTTTAGTCCAACATTAACAGAGCCTTTCTCCATGGCGCTGAAGCACCTTCTGAAGAGCTTCTCACTGCAAGGTGCTGACGGCCTGCAAACTTTCAACCAACCAGTAGCCTGCGCTGTTTGGAGCTGGTGTACCATTTGAAAAGTCAACCCAAACATAGCTTGTCTACACAACACTGCACAGCCTACACACAACACGGCAGTCTACACAACACAGCCTACACAACACAGCCTACACACAACACGGCAGTCTACACAACACAGCCTACACAACACAGCCTACACACAACACAGCCTACACAACACAACCGATACACAACGCATCACAGCCTACACAACACAGCCTACACAACACAGCCTACACACAACACAGCCTACACAACACAACCGATACACAACGCATCACAGCCTACACAACACAGCAGTCTACACAACACAGCCGATACACAACACAGCCTACACAACACGGCCTACACAACACTGTTGATCAGCGGGCCAAAGACATCTTCATTGACGGCAGGCTATAGCTTTAGAACGACTACAACGTAGGCCTCCGTACTAGTCCAAAATAAAGAAGAACGACCCTGCGCAATGAGGCGTGTGTAGTGTGGGACTTATTGCGGATAAGTACCAACGAATAATCATCACAAGCTAATAACCGCTTAAGTGGAGCAATTTGGCTCTCATGTAACATGTTATTTTTATTTAACATACGAACTATGGACAGTTTAACAATTGAATTTCATTCAACAAAACGCAGCTGAATGCATAATGTATACTAATTAATGTAAAGTTGGCCAAACGTGGTATTCTGAACAATTAACCCACAAAGGTGTCCACACGTCCTCCCAGCCACATTTCTCAACACTTTGATATGAACAGGTCTTTTGAATGAATCCTACCGTATCGTGTGGACGTGCCCAGCTGATACGATATGGCCATCAAGCACAGCACTCCCCAAAAGCGCGGACAACTCATGTTTTCCCCGTGAAAACGACGTTCACACTCTCGCCATCACCGGAAAACTACCAAAGTGCGGTAGGTGAGGCTGCGCGCGCTGACGTGACGACGGGAATCTCTTCACCCGCGCTGTGATGCGAGTGTACCGACGGGTGTGAAAGCGCGAGTGTGCGCGTGCGTGTGGCGGCGCCGTGGGGAGTGACGAGTCGCGAGCGGAGGCGAAATGGCACGTGGTCAGAGGGAGAACAGCGTATGAAGCGCCCGCCTCCGTACTGCACTTGCGTCACTGCGGGACGACCCTCGGTCTACTAACTAAAAAGAAAGATCCTTGCATTTTGCAGTTTTTACATGGTAATATGCAAATGTACATTTGTATATTTTTGAAATTTGACATTTATGAAAGCAATAGCAATTATGAACAGAGCAAATGATGTTTTTGTGTGTGTGTGTCCCATTTGTAGTGGCATAGACACAAACATCCCGAAGTCAAAGGGTATTGGGAAACAATAATTCAGCAACAAAATCCTACCTGACCCTCACAGACATTCCCAACTCACATATTCCAGAGGGTGACTTCAGCCTAAAGACCTCTAAAATGAAAACACCTCACACCAATGAGTTCCATTGAACTGTTTTATTCAAAAGGTGATCTTTACCCCCCAGGGAGGAGCTCCACATGAGTGTCCCATGCTAACACCCCCCTGGATTACAAACGCTCCAGCACCATGTGTTGAGGAACCCCCAGGAAGATCCTGTTCTTCAGGGGTGCTGCCCCCTGCTGACAGCACCCCTGTGGTGAACCCACCAGGGTCCGGTCTACAGGGCCCCACCAGGGTCCGGTCTACAGGGCCCTAGTCCAGGGTCACCAAGGTCCTCACAGCAGGGAAGAGCTGGAAGAAGGCCTGACAGAAAAGAAAGAAAATGGATGAGTTGAAGTCACTCAAAGTTGTCCCGTCCGCAGAGAGGAAGACAAACCAATGTTGAACGTCAGGAAGAGAAGTGTGAGATGATGTTTGAGAAAGGCTTTGTTTCCTTCTTCTCTCTGAACTTGAACTTTATCGCTAGATGCAAAGCAACACTTTGGAACCAGCTTGGGTCCACAAAATCAATCAATAAATGGTTATGCAAGTTTCTATGAAGCCATTCGTAGCATCGAGGTTTTCCTTTTCAAAAGGCACAAAATAAAGAATGAAAGAAGGCAGAGGAGGACAATCCTGGGGTGTGAGAGGAAGGATGAAAGATCTAACTAAGTTTTTGTCCTACAAGGATTGTACATCAGAATGCATCATGGGAGTTTTTGTTGGCGCCATATTGAGAGGACTCGAGAGTTGTAGTCCTTTAAAATCCTAAATCAACATGTAGGGTTAGAGAGACTGAGGTTTTGTCTGGCGTGACGAAAGCTGTGGCAGTTTCAAACACAACAATGTCTCCCATAATGACATCATACAACGATCAATCACTAAACAATGACCTAAGCAGGTGTGTGTGTGTGTGGTGTGTGTGTGTGTGTGTGTGTGTGTGTGTGTGTGTGTGTGTGTGTGTGTGTGTGTGTGTGTGTGTGTGTGTGTGTGTGTGTGTGTGTGTGTGTGTGTGTGTGTGTGTGTGTGTGTGTGTGTGTGTGTGTGTGTGGTAGGGTGTGGTGTGGTGTGTAGTGTGTAGTAGTGTGTAGTAGTGTGTAGTGTGGTGTGTGGTGCGCGGTAGGGTGTGGTGTGGTGTGGTGTGGTGTGGTGTGGTGTGGTGTGGTGTGGTGTGGTGTGGTGCGCGGTAGGGTGTGGTGTGTGGTGTGGTGTGTGGTGTGTAGTGTGTAGTGTGGTGTGTGGTGCGCGGTAGGGTGTGGTGTGGTGTGGTGCGCGGTAGGGTGTGGTGTGTGGTAGTGGTGTGTTGTGTTGTGTGTAGTGTTGTATGTGTGGTAGAGTGGGTTGCGCGTAGGGTGTGGTGTGGATGTGGTGCGCGGTAGGGGGTGGTGTGGTGTGGTGTGTGGTGTGTAGTAGGTGTAGTGTGGTGTGGGTGCGCGGTAGGTTGGTTGTGTGTGGTGTGTAGTGATAGTAGTGTGTAGTGTGGTGTGTGGTGCGCGGGTATGGGTGTGGTGAGTGTGGTGCCAGTAGGGTGTGGTGTGGTGTGGTGCGCGGTAGGGTGTGGTGTGGTGTGTAGTGTGTAGTGTGGTGTGGTGTGTAGTGTGGTGTGTAGTGTGGTGTGTGGTGCGCGGTAGGGTGTGGTGTGGTGTGGTGTGTGGTGTGTAGTAGTGTGTAGTGTGGTGTGTGGTGCGCGGTAGGGTGCAGTGTGGTGTGGTGCGCGGTAGGGTGTGGTGTGGTGTGGTGCGCGGTAGGGTGTGGTGTGGTGTGTAGTGTGTAGTGTGGTGTGTAGTGTGTAGTGTGTAGTGTGGTGTGTGGTGCGCGGTGTGGTGTGGTGTGTGGTGTGTGGTGTGTAGTGTGTAGTAGTGTGTAGTGTGGTGTGTGGTGCGCGGTAGGGTGTGGTGCGCGGTAGGGTGTGGTGTGGTGTGTGGTGTGTAGTGTGTAGTGTGGTGTGTGGTGCGCGGTAGGGTGTGGTGTGGTGTGGTGCGCGGTAGGGTGTGGTGTGGTGTGTGGTGTGTAGTGTGTAGTAGTGTGTAGTGTGGTGTGTGGTGCGCGGTAGGGTGTGGTGTGTGGTGTGGTGTGTGGTGTGTAGTGTGTAGTAGTGTGTAGTGTGGTGTGTGGTGCGCGGTAGGGTGTGGTGTGGTGTGGTGCGCGGTAGGGTGTGGTGTGCGTACCTTGAAGAGGGTGGTGCTCTGCAGCACCCCGGAGGTGTGTGGTGTGTAGTGTAGTGTGGTGTGTAGTGTAGTGTGGTGTGTGGTGTGGTGTGTGGTGTGTAGTGTGTGGTGTGTAGTGTAGTGTGGTGTGCGGTGTGTAGTGTAGTGTGGTGTGTGGTGTGCGTACCTTGAAGAGGGTGGTGCTCTGCAGCACCCCGGAGGTGCAGCACATCTCCCTGATGGAGTGCATGGAGAGTTGGGGCGAGCCTATGTCCAGCACCGGGACCCCCAGCTTGGCGGCCAGGATGGGGCCGATGGTGGTGCCGCAGGGGCTGTCGTTACGCACCATCACGTCCTGGGTGGGCAGGGGGTTCAGGTCAGAGGCTCAGAGCAACACACAGACTGCTCAGACCCGCTCACCCGCTCAGCAGTGGAGAAGAGGGTTTATGGGTTATTGTTAATAAACCAGAGTCCCTGAGGCAGCGTTTGTGGAAGCTGTCCTGAATTCATAAGATCTTATCCCTCACGGGGAAAGTCATGTAAAGACAGGATACACACGCAGTATCACAGAAGCAATCAAGATGCCTGCAGCAGTACAAGCAAACAGAGCTCAAATACAGTAACTGTTTCAGTAAAAAGAAAACGACACTCAAAGAACAGTGTGTTAGTGCCAGCATGAGAGGATAAAGTCCAGCTCATTTATTTGTTTAAAGGTGTGGTTTTAAACAAGATATCTGTATTCACTGTTACTTTGGATACCAGCGTCTGCTAAACAGGAAAAGGCTGATTAAAATGTAACAAATTCAAACCAGTCCTTCAAGGACAAAACAGGACTAAAACCATCTGATCCATTTCTGAATGCAAAGGCGCGTCGGTCTGAGACAACCTGAAAAGCCTTCAATATATAATAACTAATAAAGTTGTTAAACAGCTGATGAGCTGTTCCTTAGAGGTCATCCAGGTCAGCTGAACAGCTGATGAGCTGTTCCTTAGAGGTCATCCAGGTCAGCTGAACAGCTGATGACCTGTTCCTTAGAGGTCATCCAGGTCAGCTGAACAGCTGTTCCTTAGAGGTCATCCAGGTCAGCTGAACAGCTGATGACCTGTTCCTTAGACGTCATCCAGGTCAGCTGAACAGCTGTTCCTTAGAGGTCATCCAGGTCAGCTGAACAGCTGATGATCTGTTCGTTAGAGGTCATCCAGGTCAGCTGATGAGCTGTTCAGCAGGATCATTATATTCCTCCCGCAAGGTTTGGGAGGAGAACGTGTAAATCAGCTGAACCTCCTGATTAGTTCTGTATTCCAGCCGGACCATTAATTATGCCTCTGTGTCCGTGGGCATTCCTGGCATCGACAACGACCGTCGTCAAGGGCGGCTGACGACCGCTGCTAGGCAACGGGGGCCTCGGGCCAACGGCCGGCAAAATACAATGCGATCGCAGCGCCGCGCCCACGTAGACATTAGCGCACGTTAGCATAGCCTGAAGGGTTAGCGTTACCCGGAGAGTTAGCTGAAGAGTTAGCGTTAGCGTTACCTGAAGAGGCACGTCCACCCTGCTGGCGATCTCCCGCAGTATGGCGGCGGTGACGGCGGTGGTGGCGTAGCGCTGGCTGCTGTTGAACTTGATCACCGGGCCCTGAGAGGAACACACAGGACACGCGTGAATGGAATCCTCCATTTTGTTTTTACTGAAAGTTACCAAAGACGAGGGAGCAAGTCAAGGCGGCCAGATCCAAACAAATGTCTCAATGTCATCATCATCTTCAACTGAAAACCCAAACATAATACCTGAACCGAATGCTAAAACATCAAACTTTAACATGCAACGCAAACCAAAGAATGTGTACCTTTTTAGAACATATGCTACTTCACCTTATATCAAAACCAAACCCTTTCTAAACGTTTATCTCAACTTCACGATCGATAATTCCAAACTAAATCTGATGTGCACTCAGTTCATGAAGGTTGGCAAAGTTGCTCCAGTAGACGTCAGTCACAGATGAGTCAGTCACACAGTCAGATGAGTCACAGTCACAGATGAGTCAGTCACACAGTCTGATGAGTCACAGTCACAGATGAGTCAGTCACACAGTCACAGATGAGTCAGTCACACAGACACAGATGAGTCAGTCACACAGTCACAGATGAGTCAGTCACACAGTCTGATGAGTCACAGTCACAGATGAGTCAGTCACACAGTCACAGATGAGTCAGTCACACAGACACAGATGAGTCAGTCACACAGACACAGATGAGTCAGTCACACAGTCAGATGAGTCAGTCACACAGACACAGATGAGTCAGTCACACAGACACAGATGAGTCAGTCACACAGACAGATGAGTCACAGTCACAGATGAGTCAGTCACACAGACACAGATGAGTCAGTCACACAGTCAGATGAGTCAGTCACACAGTCTGATGAGTCACAGTCACAGATGAGTCAGTCACACAGACAGATGAGTCACAGTCACAGATGAGTCAGTCACACAGACACAGATGAGTCAGTCACACAGTCAGATGAGTCAGTCACACAGACACAGATGAGTCAGTCACACAGACACAGATGAGTCAGTCACACAGTCACAGATGAGTCAGTCACAGATGAGTCAGTCACACAGACACAGATGAGTCAGTCACACAGTCACAGATGAGTCAGTCACAGATGAGTCAGTCACACAGACACAGATGAGTCAGTCACACAGTCAGATGAGTCAGTCACACAGACACAGATGAGTCAGTCACACAGTCAGATGAGTCAGTCACACAGACACAGATGAGTCAGTCACACAGTCAGATGAGTCAGTCACACAGACACAGATGAGTCAGTCACACAGACACAGATGAGTCACAGACACATATGAGTCACAGTCCCACACACTGAACACAATAAAAGGGGTGTTGGTGCCACCTTGTGGAAAGACGGCCTGTGGTTTTCATCATGCTTCTCCCTGGTAGAAAAAATTAAATACATAACAGGTCAGAAAACCTTATCAGCTTTGTTTGGCTCTGTGACATTTGGGTGCTGGGGGCGGTACTGACTGGTAGTTGGGGTGCACGGCGTGGGCCATGTCGGCACTGAGCATGAAGGAGAGTGGCACCGCCTGCTGGAAGGCGGTGAGGTTGGCAGAGGTGGAGGACAAACGGGTCAGAATCATCTCTGTCAGGTTGGACTGGGCCCCCTGGGCACTCTCTGACCCCACCTGGGACACACACACACACACACATTGTGAGAAAGAGCATGACAGATATCGATCTATTACTATACTCCTTGAAACAAATGGTCTTTTGTGTGTGTGTGTGTGTGTGTGTGTGTGTGTGTGTGTGTGTGTGTGTGTGTGTGTGTGTGTGTGTGTGTGTGTGTGTGTGTGTGTGTGTGTGTGTGTGTGTGTGTGTGTGTGTGTGTGTACCTCTTCATTGTCGTACAGAGTAATCATGCGGACGTTGGGGTCAGTAATCAGGGAGTCTCCCACACAGGAATCAATCAGTCCCTAAAAGAAGGAATGAACATTTAAATAAGGTTAAGAACAGAAAATATAACAAGTGATGACGGGATGTCCTGGGAGCAGGGTCAGGGGTCAAAGGTGGAGCTGAGGGTCACCTGCAGGGCGCAGTAGCAGCTGTGGAGGTTGTCCAAACGGGGGGAGTAGATGAACTCCTCGTAAACACCCCCCAACGCCTGCAGAGAGGGAGAGGGTTCATGACGCTACACGCTAGGGTCTACACATGCTAATTAGCATAAAGCTAGAATCTGGTGGCATCTATATTTTAAAGTACGTGGTCCCTTTTAAATCAAATAAATACAATTAAAAATAATACAGACAATCAGAAGCAAGTGAACCCAAGGCAAACTAGCAATGCCAATTCTGCACTATAAAGAGATGCATCTTTGTTTTGCATAATGGACAAGACGGTGAAAAGGACAGTGGGCTGGAGGAGAGAGGGACGTGGAGCATAGGACCACAGGTGTACCCTCCCTCCCTCTCCCCTCCTCACCTCCCTATCCTGTCCCCTCCCTCCCCGTCCCCTCCTCCCTCCCTCTCCCCTCCTCCCTCCCTATCCTGTCCCCTACCTCCCTCTCCCCTCCTCACCTCCCTATCCTGTCCCCTCCCTCCCTCTCCCCTCCTCCCTCCCTATCCTGTCCCCTCCCTCCCCGTCCCCTCCTCACCTCCCTATCCTGTCCCCTCCCTCCCCACCTCCCTATCCTGTCCCCTCCCTCCCTCTCCCCTCCTCCCTCCCTATCCTGTCCCCTACCTCCCTCTCCCCTCCTCACCTCCCTATCCTGTCCCCTCCCTCCCCGTCCCCTCCTCCCTCCCTATCCTGTCCCCTCCCTCCCCGTCCCCTCCTCACCTCCCTATCCTGTCCCCTCCCTCCCTCTCCCCTCCTCCCTCCCTATCCTCTCCCCTCCCTCCCCGTCCCCTCCTCCCTCCCCCTCCCTGTGGGAGGCGGGGGTGTTGGGGGTGTTGGTCTCACCGCGGGCTGCGTGTCGGCCAGACACAGCTCAAAGTCCAGCAGGGCGTCAGCCTCCACCTCCAGCTCCTCACACAGCAGCTTCACCAGGGCCGGGTGGTGCTTCTCCGCCTGCGGGGAGAGAGGGGAGGCATTGGAGTGGGTGGTGCTTCTCCGCCTGCGGGGAGAGAGGGGAGGCATTGGAGTGGGTGGTGCTTCTCCGCCTGCGGGGAGAGAGGGGAGGCATTGGAGTGGGTGGTGCTTCTCCGCCTGCAGGGAGAGAGGGGAGGCATTGGAGTGGGTGGTGCTTCTCCGCCTGCGGGGAGAGAGGGGAGTCATTGGAGTGGGTGGTGCTTCTCCGCCTGCGGGGAGAGAGGGGAGGCATTGGAGTGGGTGGTGCTTCTCCGCCTGCGGGGAGAGAGGGGAGGCATTGGAGTGGGTGGTGCTTCTCCGCCTGCGGGGAGAGAGGGGAGGCATTGGAGTGGGTGGTGCTTCTCCGCCTGCAGGGAGAGAGGGGAGTCATTGGAGTGGGTGGTGCTTCTCCGCCTGCAGGGAGAGAGGGGAGTCATTGGAGTGGGTGGTGCTTCTCCGCCTGCGGGGAGAGAGGGGAGGCATTGGAGTGGGTGGTGCTTCTCCGCCTGCGGGGAGAGAGGGGAGTCATTGGAGCTAGTGAGTGAGCGAGAAGGGCCCTGATTCACTATATTGAAGTATTTGTGGAGGTAAGGAGGGGTGTGTGTGTGTGTGTGTGTGTGTGTGTGTGTGTGTGTGTGTGTGTGTGTGTGTGTGTGTGTGTGTGTGTGTGTGTGTGTGTGTGTGTGTGTGTGTGTGTGTGTGTGTGTGTGTGTGTGTGTGTGTGTGTGTTACCGTGGTCTTGGCGTCCACAGCATTGCCAGATGAAGTTCCATGAGTCTCCAGCTCCTCCTGGATTGCGGTGGCCAGGATGGGCACTCTGTATCAGAATCACACACACACACACACCTTTAGTTCCTCTGTGGACACCAGCGACACACTGGACTGAGTGCTTGTGGACCTGGTGTTTAGGCGTGTTTACATCGTGACAGTAATCAAGACATCAAATGCACATGACCAGGCACACCTATTGCTTTAAGAGGCTAGTGTTTTCTTTGGATAAAAAAAGAGAAAATATGTAATTTCTTGAATGTGGAACAAAGTCTAGGAATTACAAGACCTCTGCAAGTCCATCATTCCAGTATTGGTTCAACACCATATGGTCTGAACATAGGAACGTTACCCATCTCTAATTCAAGTTAGCTATCTCTAGTTTCCTCCTAAATAACATCTCCATCTTTACACTGACTGCTACATGGCTAGCTGAGGTGTGTGGTTAGCTTTCCTCCTAAATAACATCACCATCTTTACACTGACTGCTACGTGGCTAGCTGAGGTGTGTGGTTAGCTTTCCTCCTAAATAACCTATCACCATCTTTACACTGACTGCTACATGGCTAGCTGAGGTGTGTGGTTAGCTTTCCTCCTAAATAACATCACCATCTTTACACTGACTGCTACGTGGCTAGCTGAGGTGTGTGGTTAGCTTTCCTCCTAAATAACCTATCACCATCTTTACACTGACTGCTACATGGCTAGCTGAGGTGTGTGTGTGTGTGTGTGTGTGTGTGTGTGTGTGTGTGTGTGTGTGTGTGTGTGTGTGTGTGTGTGTGTGTGTGTGTGTGTGTGTGTGTGTGTGTGTGTGTGTGTGTGTGTGTGTGTGTGTGTGTGTGTGTGTGTGTGTGTGTGTACTCACAGGTGGTTCTCCTTGTTGGGGCCGAAGGAGTCGTTGATGTCCCTCTGCAGGTGGATGGCAAGGTGGGGCACACGCAGGATGGGGCGGCTCACGTGGACCAGCCGGTGGACCAGCCTGTCCCCCATCTGCCCAGGTCACCCCATGAGGACCAGACCAGGAGAGACCACCCCAGGAGAGACCACCCCATGAGGACCAGACCAGGAGAGACCACCCCAGGAGAGACCACCCCATGAGGACCAGACCAGGAGAGACCACCCCAGGAGAGACCACCCCATGAGGACCAGACCAGGAGAGACCACCCCATGAGGACCAGACCAGGACCAGACCACCCAATGAGGACCAGACCAGAAGAGCCACAACAAACCACAGAGGAAGGACCAGGGCCAGACCAGGACCAGCAACGACGAACCACAGAGGAGAGGAGAGGAGAGGAGAGGAGAGGAGAGGAGAGGAGAGGAGAGGAGAGGAGAGGAGAGGAGAGGAGAGGAGAGAGTTAGTTTAGTGGTCTGAGTGTTCTGTATGACCCCCAAATGAAAGGTTCTAACCCCACTGCCCGCAGTCTACCAGTAGCTTCCTTGAGCAATGCCCTAAAACAATGCCCACACATCATTCATATACATAAGCAGACTTCATAAACCTAAGCACACCTACTTCATAAACCTAACCCACACACAGCGGGTTGTGACAATAACCCTGACCCTACCTTGACCATGACCAGGCCAGCCACGGTGAGGTCACGGTCTAACCAGGTGTGACCCTAACCCTGACCCTACCTTGACCATGACCAGGCCAGCCACGGTGAGGTCACGGTCTAACCAGGTGTGACCCTAACCCTGACCCTACCTTGACCAGGCCAGCCACGGTGAGGTCACGGTCTAACCAGGTGTGACCCTAACCCTGACCCTACCTTGACCATGACCAGGCCAGCCACGGTGAGGTCACGGTCTAACCAGGTGTGACCCTAACCCTGACCCTACCTTGACCATGACCAGGCCAGCCACGGTGAGGTCACGGTCTAACCAGGTGTGACCCTAACCCTGACCCTACCTTGACCATGACGCGGCCAGCAACAGTGAGGTCACGGTCGAACCAGGTGTTCCAGATGCCCCCCCCGTAGCACTCCACCCCCACCTGGAGACATCCCTGGGAGGTCTTCTTAGAGCGCGGCTTCACCTGGAGGAGGGAGGGAGACAGACAGACAGACAGACAGACAGACAGACAGACAGACAGACAGACAGACAGACAGACAGAGAGATAGAGAGATGAGATTATGAAGCATGATCCTGGACCATCAAAGATTATTCCACCCAAGTTTGAATGAAAATATAACATGAAGCACTTTTTGAAAACAATGATTCAACCGGCACTATTGAACTTTTCTACTGCAGCCATGTACTCCATCAAATAACATGTGAACTAGAAAGTTGATCAAGAATAAACTGGCCCATGCATCCAGGGAATTGTTCTCCCTGTAGTTCTGTGGGTCCTTTTCTGCAGCCACTTCACCTCGGGAGAATCTCAGACTACAGTACCGGTCATCTGAAAACCATAGCTATAACTGGAGCTATAACTGGAGCTATAACTGGAGCTATAACTGGAGCTAAAACCATAGCTATAACTGGAGCTATAACTGGAGCTATAACTGGAGCTATAACTGGAGCTATAACTTCGGCCACTAGAGGCCGCTGATGGGTAGACAACAAAGTGCCCGTTTCCTTAAAGAGCACTTTGCTCTGCTAAACGTAACCCCTTCTATCAATCAATAATGAAGCGGTTCATAAATCCCAATCATTTTATTAAACGTTTCCCGAGCTCTGAGTCATTGCTGTAGCCGGTACCGGAAGACGTAGTGACTCCCACAGAGTCTCACGGCACACCAGGTGACCGGTGACCATGAGGTCATCACCGGGGGCGGGACTTACCCTGAGGCAGGGGCTGTCTGTGTGCGCCCCCACCATGGAGAAGCCGTTGCCGGGCAGAAAGCTCCCGCCCACGGCGAAGCCTATGAGGCTGGAGTAGTTCCTGGTCAGGAAGTACTGCGGAAACCACATGAATATGAAAGGGTTAATACGTATCACAAAAAAGGTGCTAACCCTAGCTGTGCACGGGGATACAGACTCCTATGCTGATGATAAAGGTCAGCTAACGCTAACCCTAGCTGTGCACGGGGATACAGACTCCTATGCTGATGATAAAGGTCAGCTAACGCTAACCCTAGCTGTGCACGGGGATACAGACTCCTATGCTGATGATAAAGGTCAGCTAACGCTAACCCTGGCTGTGCACGGGGATACAGACTCCTATGCTGATGATAAAGGTCAGCTAACGCTAACCCTAGCTCTGTGCGGTGATACAGACTCCTATGCTGATGATAAAGGTCAGCTAACGCTAACCCTAGCTGTGCATGGGGATACAGACTCCTATGCTGATGATAAAGGTCAGCTAACGCTAACCCTAGCTCTGCGCGGTGATACAGACCTTGCTAGCCGGCCTGATGTCCCAGTGCTCGGACTCCTTCAGCTCCACGAAGCCCGCTGCACAGAGACGCCGCTTGCATTCTTCAACCACTGGCGAGGAATTAAAAACAAAAGAAGAAGAGGAATATAACGGTTTATAATATGAATTTCCAATCAACTCGTTCCATTTCATTTAGTTGGAAAGTTTGTGAATTATTATTCCAAGAAAAACAATATGAATCCCTAATGCAAGTTCTTATATTCATAGATGAGGTTGGAAAATGATAGAGCAGCTGTAAAATGTATGATTTGCGTGTAAATACACAATGTCAACGTCCCAATATTGTGCAATTTGTCTTTTTATTATCATGTCTCCAGAAAAGCAAACCAGAACCATTTTGCGATGCAACATTGATCTAAAAACACATCCCAAAACCTAAGATCCAAATCATGTCTCATGACTCCATCCTATTCCTTCCCCGTTAGAAACATGAATTAAAGTATTAAACTGAACTACGGATGGAAAGGCATGATTCAACATCGCTCCGTTAAGCTTATCTCAAGATCAAGGTCCATGTAGAACTACCACGACGTCTTGCCTCAGCACATTCTCACTCAAGATATGCCCTCATTCTCAAAACCTTCAAATGTCACTTGACTTTTGATAATTAACTTTACTGACAGTAACTTAAACTTGATCATTAACACACATTTCTGTGAGTAACTGAAACTTACACTTGACAATTGGTTGGTGGGCAAGAAAATAAAGCTTAAAAAATAATCAAAGTATCACATAAATAAAGGAGATCATTTTCAGCCATTTCCTTATTCGGCAGTGACAGCAGCAGACACCCATTTTCTAAGTTTTAATGGGAACTGTGGCAGAGGACTCTGATGAGGTTTATCTTTCAGTGTACTCCAAAATGAATGCATTGAATCGCATAGTACTTGCACATGGAGGTAAGCAAACATGAAGACCGAGGTCTAGCAGAGTCTTACCGTGGTATGGGGAGACCCCTTTGTTGACAAACTGCAGGAAGTCTTTGGCAGCTTTCTGCACAGCGTCCTTGGAAGTCATGATCAGGGACTAGACAAGGAGGACGGGGAAAAGCACAGGTTGGTATTTTAAAAAGGTCGGCTACTGGGCAGTTACCCTGCAATAAAAAAGCACGAATCCTAAATCCTAACTAAAGAAGCGCCCGTTAGTTACAGTAGCTAGTGCGTTAGCTTATGGAGCTGCAATGCACAACAGACGAATCAACCAGATCTCAGTACCAAAGTGACGGCGCTTTACTGTGCATGAGGAACAAATACAGACATCAAGGTCCAAAAAACAAGCGTGCTGTTTTATGACTCTTACCTGCATTAACTGGACTTTGAAACTAGGGCGAGAAGACAGCTTCTGTCTCAGCACCAGTGTCAGCGTGAGCCAATCAGCTGTCAGAACGAAGAAGAAGAAGTTATGAAATCTTAATCACACTGCCCTCTATCGGGTTGGAAGTGCAACTGATAAGGAACAAGAATTAATATATATTTATCAAAGAGAAAAATAATTATAATAACTATAGGGATTCCACAGATACACTGAATACCTAATAATAATAATAATAATAAAAATATGCATAACGTTTCTTCTATATTTAGGAGACAAAGACGGCACTATGTGCTTTGATTTGTTGAACACATTACTTGAATTGTAGTCAAACAAAATAATGTCACTCATACATCCCCTCATTTGTGAACATTTGAATGCCTTTCTAAAAGAAAATGTGCTCTATTAATTTCTTTAACTTCGTTTCAGCTTACTGGAGGATAGTCAAGGTAACTGGCGTTGTTTCTCAATGTCTGCCTGTCGAATAAGGGTTGCTATGAAAACATGCCACAGCAACTAATTACTAAATTGACCAATTACCATGGTAAAGAAGCCATTAAGTTACTTCATTCATTGTAAAAAAAATCAGAAAATGTCCCTGCTTTATTTAAAAGCTTTAAATAACTTATAAACGTAAATCTTTCCCCACGTTGGGTTTTGCGGTAGGAGTCAAAATGTTGTCGTTACCTAGTTCCGCCACCAGAGGGCAGAGCTTCCGACGAAGTTGTCTTTAGCTGCATACAACACAAGGGAGAAGAAGTGGCGAGGTGCCTCAAAGGATCCTGGGAGGGATCGTATTTTTGCCGGTTGGACTCATAGCGCCTTCCTGGGTCTGTTTTACCACTGACTTTATGTGTAATATTAATAAGCAATTAATACGGAAACTACCTTGGTGAGTTGGGTGGAGTCGGCCGGAGTGACACCCTCATAAAGGCAGTTATGTTGTTGGGCTATGACGTGTGTTGTCCCGTTGCTCTGGTTGGCTCTCTTCAACTCCTGAGGTGTAACAGGCACGAGAGCTGCATGCTGCTTTAATCTTGGCGCACGTCTGACTATTTCCTGTCTGCTTGCTGGAATATGTTCAAATAAACGTAGGACAGCCATTTCTTAATATAATTCATTATTATGGCTGTTTATTTGATCGACATATTACCATGGTAAAGAAACCATTAATTAACTTAATTCATTATATAAATCTTTGCAGAAAACGATCCTGCTTTATTTCAGGTGATAACAATGAAGAGTAATACAAATATGAAGCAAAGAAGCAAAAGGATAACACAAGCGAAAAGCAATCAAGCTGTTGTATCCTACGTTTTATATTAATTCAATAAAGTTGTGTTGACTATATTACTGAATTATTTTTCACCTTGCTATCCAATCTTTTCCTTCTCTCTCAAACTCTTACTCTCCCTCCGTTATTTGTACAAGTTTCGTGTTACATTTTTAAAGTTATTTATAAGATTAATTAAAGGATCTGGATCGCCCTGCCCATGAAAGCTGTCTCCACGATGGGTTTCTGCAGCGGGAGTCAATATGTTGTAGTTACCTGGTTACGCCACAAGAGGGTAGAGAAGGGGCGGCGACTCTTCACCAAAAACAGGACAACGTCTTGCTATTTCTTCTTATATTCCTTATATATATAAATGGCGGTTTATTTATACATTTTTATTTTTAGATATTTTTTATGTCTGTGAGACACATTCAAAGAAAAGGGTTCTCATCAAAACAATGGAGACGTACAGCCTATACCTTCATAGGCCTATTAATCCAACACGAGAGCACACATGATCAAAGTATCAAAGGATTACATGCATTCTGATCATAACGTTGGTACGTGATTTCAAGGTAACGCAGCCTACAGAAAAAAAACAATGAGGGACAAATGCATGAATGGCATATTTTATTATATTGAGGGTCACCTACTTAGGAATACGACTACACTAGTTGAAGTTAGATGACATGTTGATGCTGGATAGGCTATCATCAATAACACACACACACGTGCAAGTTCAGACAAAAGCCCACCGTTAGATGTTGAAAGAAATGTGGTGTATGTGCATGCTGGGACCAAACACCTTCTTCACCAGGCCAGGAAGCTTCAGGTGATGCAGTAGAAGCACTTCTACACCAGCAACGTTTAGCTAATGGGTAATGTTAAAGGTGCTGCAGGATCCTTCCCTGATTGGTTCGGGGAATCCATCCATCTTGCTTGTTAATCACAGCTGTGTGAAATGCAACGCCTCTCGATGGGGGAGAAACATAAGGAGGGAGGGAGCAAAGAGGGAGGGAGAGAGCAGAGAGGGAGGTTACTGTTTTTGTCTGTTTAGTCTCTCTCTCTTTACAACTCATATCCTACCCACAGTAGATTAAAGCAATTATTAACTTAATAAATATTAAACAAATTTGATGAGAGAGCATTTAAAAGAAATGTTTGTATATGTTGGATAATGTGTGTTCACCAGAGCTAACATCGCTAAGAGCAAGCAAAGGTCGCACAACATAGACACAACTCACAATCAGAGACAGAGAGAGAGACAGAGAGAGAGATAGAGAGCGACAGAGAGAGACAGACAAAGAGACAGAGAGACGACAGAGACGGATGAGAATGTGAAGCATGATCCTGGACCATCAAAGATTATTCCACAGATCTCAGTACCAAAGTGACGGTGCTTTACTGTGCATGAGGAACAAATACAGACATCAAGGTCCAAAAAACAAGCGTGCTGTTTTATGACTCTTGCCTGCATTGTATGTTTGTACGTCCTGGCACTTAATGTACGCACTTATTGTATGTTTGTACGTCCTGACACTTAATGTACGCACTTATTGTATGTTTGTACGTCCTGGCACTTAATGTACACACTTATTGCATGTTTGTACGTCCTGGCACTTAAAAATAGTACTAAGCATCGTGTAGCATCTTATCCTAGCTATCGTATACTAATACGGGGAATGGGTTAAACTAGCAATTGTAAGTGCTTTGAACTGGTTCTATGAACATCCTTACTGTACCGACAGAGATATATTGTTGTTTCTCTTTCTTCTGACAAATGTACTTACTGTAGGTCGCTTTGAATGAAAGCGTCTGTTAAATGCCCTAAATGTTATTGTAAATACATGAGCAAACACATCATTCATATACATAAGAAGACTTCATAAACCTAAGCACACCTACTTCATAAACCTAACCCACACACAGCGGGTTGTGACAATAACCCTGACCCTACCTTGACCATGACCAGGCCAGACACGGTGAGGTCACGGTCTAACCAGGTGTGACCCTAACCCTGACCCTACCTTGACCATGACCAGGCCAGCCACGGTGAGGTCACGGTCTAACCAGGTGTGACCCTAACCCTGACCCTACCTTGACCATGACCAGGCCAGCCACGGTGAGGTCACAGTCTAACCAGGTGTGACCCTAACCCTGACCCTACCTTGACCATGACCAGGCCAGCCACGGTGAGGTCACGGTCTAACCAGGTGTGACCCTAACCCTGACCCTACCTTGACCATGACCAGGCCAGCCACGGTGAGGTCACGGTCTAACCAGGTGTGACCCTAACCCTGACCCTACATTGACCAGGCCAGCCACGGTGAGGTCACTGTCTAACCAGGTGTTCCAGATGCCGTAGCACTCCACCCCCACCTGGAGACATCCCTGGGAGGTCTTCTTAGAGCGCGGCTTCACCTGGAGGAGGGAGGGAGAGAGACAAACAGACAGAGAGAGCGAAAGAGAGAAAGAGAGATAGAGACAGACAGACAGAGACATGTGAGATTGTGAAGCATGATCCTGAACCGGCACTATTGAACTTTTCTACTGCAGCCATGTACTCCATCAAATAACATGTGAACTAGAAAGTTGATCAAGAATAAACTGGATATAAAGGAAATATTTTTCAGCCATTTCTTCATTCGGCAGTGACAGCAGCAGACACTCATTTTATAAGTTTTAATGGGAACTGTGGCAGAGGACTCTGATGAGGTTTATCTTTCAATGTACTCCAAAATGAATGCATTGCATCGCATAGTACTTGCACATGGAGGTAAGCAAACATGAAGACCGAGGTCTAGCAGAGTCTTACCGTGGTATGGGGAGACCCCTTTGTTGACAACCTGCAGGAAGTCTTTGGCAGCTTTCTGCACAGCGTCCTGTGAAGTCATGATCAGGGACTAGACAAGGAGGACGGGGAAAAGCACAGGCTGGTATTTTAAAAAGGTCGGCTACTGGGCACTTACCCTACAATTAAAAAGCATGAATCCATAATCCTAACTAACTAAAGAAGCGCCCGTTAGTTACAGTAGCTAGTGCGTTAGCTTATGGAGCTGCAATGCACAACAGACGAATCAACCAGATCTCAGTACCAAAGTGACGGCGCTTTACTGTGCATGAGGAACAAATACAGACATCAAGGTCCAAAAAACAAGCGTGCTGTTTTATGACTCTTACCTGCATTAACTGGACTTTGAAAGTAGGGCGAGAAGACAGCTTCCGTCTCAGCACCAGTGACAGCGTGCGTCAATCAGCTATCAGAACGCAGAAGAAGAAGTTATGAAATCTTAATAACACTGCCCTCTATCGGGTTGGAAGTGCAACTGATAAGGAACAAGAATTAATATATTTTTTTCAAATAGAAAAATAATTATAATAACTATAGTTATCCACAGATACACGGAATACCTAATAATAATATGCATAACTTTTCTTCCATATTTTGGAGACAAAGACGGCACTATGTGCTTTGATTTGTTGAACACATTACTTGAATTGTAGTCAAA
This sequence comes from Lota lota, assembly GCA_026745465.1. Lineage (NCBI taxonomy): Eukaryota > Metazoa > Chordata > Actinopteri > Gadiformes > Lotidae > Lota > Lota lota. The sequence continues at coordinate 126,748 of JACYXH010000379.1, read as the reverse complement.
CAAAATAATGTCACTCATACATCGCTTCATTTGTGAACATTTGAATGCCTTTCTAAAAGAAAATGTGCTCTATTAATTTCTTTAACTTTGTTTCAGCTTACTGGAGGATAGTCAAGGTAACTGGCGTTGTTTCTCAATGTCTGCCTGTCGAATAAGGGTTGCTATGAAAACCTGCCACAGCAACTAATTACTAAATTGACCCATTACCATGGTAAAGAAGCCACTAAGTTACTTCATTCATTGTAAACGATTTTTAGCAGAAAACGTCCCTGCTTTATTTAAGCTTTAAATAACTTATAAACGTAAATCTTTCCCCACGTTGGTGTCTGCGGTAGGAGTCAAAATGTTGTCGTTACCTAGTTCCGCCACCAGAGGGCAGAGCTTCCGACGAAGTTGTCTTTAGCTGTTTACACCACAAGGGAGAAGGAGTGGCGAGGTGCCTCAAAGGATCCTGGGAGATATCGGATTTTTGCCGGTTGGACTCATAGCGCCTTCCTGGGTCTGTTTTACCACTGACTTTATGTGTAATATTAATAAGCAATTAATACGGAAACTACCTTGGTGAGTTGGGTGGAGTCGGCCGGAGTGACACCCTCATAAAGGCAGTTATGTTGTTGGGCTATGACGTGTGTTGTCCCGTTGTTCTGGTTGGCTCTCTTCAACTCCTGAGGTGTAACAGGCACGAGAGCTGCATGCTGCTTTAATCTTGGCGCACGTCTGACTATTTCCTGTCTGCTTGCTGGAATATGTTCAAATAAACGTAGGACAGCCATTTCTTAATATAATTCATTATTATGGCTGTTTATTTGATCGACATATTACCATGGTAAAGAAACCATTAATTAACTTAATTCATTATATAAATCTTTGCAGAAAACGATCCTGCTTTATTTCAGTTGATAACAATGAAGAGTAATACAAATATGAAGCAAAGAAGCAAAAGGATAACACAAGCGAAAAGCAATCAAGCTGTTGTATCCTACGTTTTATATTAATTCAATAAAGTTGTGTTGACTATATTACTGAATTATTTTTCACCTTGCTATCCAATCTTTTCCTTCTCTCTCAAACTCTTACTCTCCCTCCGTTATTTGTACAAGTTTCGTGTTACATTTTTAAAGTTATTTATAAGATTAATTAAAGGATCTGGATCGCCCTGCCCATGAAAGCTGTCTCCACGATGGGTTTCTGCAGCGGGAGTCAATATGTTGTAGTTACCTGGTTACGCCACAAGAGGGTAGAGAAGGGGCGGCGACTCTTCACCAAAAACAGGACGTCTTGCTATTTCTTCTTATATTCCTTATATATATAAATGGCGGTTTATTTATACATTTTTATTTTTAGATATTTTTTATATCTGTGAGACACATTCAAAGAAAAGGGTTCTCATCAAAACAATGGAGACGTACAGCCTATACCTTCATAGGCCTATTAATCCAACACGAGAGCACACATGATCAAAGTATCAAAGGATTACATGCATTCTGATCATAACGTTGGTACGTGATTTCAAGGTAACGCAGCCTACAGAAAAAAACAATGAGGGACAAATGCATGAATGGCATATTTTATTATATTGAGGGTCACCTACTTAGGAATACGACTACACTAGTTGAAGTTAGATGACATGTTGATGCTGGATAGGCGATCATCAATAACACACACACACGTGCAAGTTCAGACAAAAGCCCACCGTTAGATGTTGAAAGAAATGTGGTGTATGTGCATGCTGGGACCAAACACCTTCTTCACCAGGCCAGGAAGCTTCAGGTGATGCAGTAGAAGCACTTCTACACCAGCAACGTTTAGCTAATGGGTAATGTTAAAGGTGCTGCAGGATCCTTCCCTGATTGGTTCGGGGAATCCATCCATCTTGCTTGTTAATCACAGCTGTGTGAAATGCAACGCCTCTCGATGGGGGAGAAACATAAGGAGGGAGGGAGCAAAGAGGGAGGGAGAGAGCAGAGAGGGAGGTTACTGTTTTTGTCTGTTTAGTCTCTCTCTCTTTACAACTCATATCTTACCCACTGTAGATTAAAGCAATTATTAACTTAATAAATATTAAACAAATTTGATGAGAGAGCATTTAAAAGAAATGTTTGTATATGTTGGATAATGTGTGTTCACCAGAGCTAACATCGCTAAGAGCAAGCAAAGGTCGCACAACATAGACACAACTCACAATCAGAGACAGAGAGAGAGATAGAGAGCGACAGAGAGAGACAGACAAAGAGACAGAGAGACGACAGAGACGGATGAGAATGTGAAGCATGATCCTGGACCATCAAAGATTATTCCACAGATCTCAGTACCAAAGTGACGGTGCTTTACTGTGCATGAGGAACAAATACAGACATCAAGGTCCAAAAAACAAGCGTGCTGTTTTATGACTCTTGCCTGCATTGTATGTTTGTACGTCCTGGGACTTAATGTACGCACTTATTGTATGTTTGTACGTCCTGGCACTTAATGTACGCACTTATTGTATGTTTGTACGTCCTGGCACTTAATGTACGCACTTATTCCATGTTTGTACGTCCTGGCACTTAATGTACGCACTTATTGTATGTTTGTACGTCCTGGCACTTAAAAATAGTACTTAGCATCGTGTAGCATCTTATCCTAGCTATCGTTGTAGTATACGGGGAATGGGTTAAACTAGCAATTGTAAGTGCTTTGAACTGGTTCTATGAACATCCTTACTGTACCGACAGATATATTGTTGTTTCTCTTTCTTCTGACTAATGTACTTACTGTAGGTCGCTTTGAATGAAAGTGTCTGTTAAATGCCCTAAATGTTATTGTAAATACATGAGCAAACAAATCATTCATATATATAAGAAGACTTCATAAACCTAAGCACACCTACTTCATAAACCTAACCCACACACAGCGGGTTGTGACCCTAACCCTGACCCTACCTTGACCATGACCAGGCCAGCCACAGTGAGGTCACGGTCTAACCAGGTGTGACCCTAACCCTGACCCTACCTTGACCATGACCAGGCCAGCCACGGTGAGGTCACGGTCTAACCAGGTGTGACCCTACCTTGACCATGACCAGGCCAGCCACGGTGAGGTCACGGTCTAACCAGGTGTGACCCTAACCCTGACCCTACCTTGACCAGGCCAGCCACGGTGAGGTCACAGTCTAACCAGGTGTGACCCTAACCCTGACCCTACCTTGACCAGGCCAGCCACGGTGAGGTCACGGTCTAACCAGGTGTGACCCTAACCCTGACCCTACCTTGACCATGACCAGGCCAGTCACGGTGAGGTCACGGTCTAACCAGGTGTGACCCTAACCCTGACCCTACCTTGACCATGACCAGGCCAGCCACGGTGAGGTCACGGTCTAACCAGGTGTGACCCTAACCCTGACCCTACCTTGACCATGACCAGGCCAGCCACGGTGAGGTCACGGTCTAACCAGGTGTGACCCTAACCCTGACCCTACCTTGACCATGACCAGGCCAGCCACGGTGAGGTCACGGTCTAACCAGGTGTGACCCTAACCCTGACCCTACCTTGACCATGACCAGGCCAGCCACGGTGAGGTCACGGTCTAACCAGGTGTGACCCTAACCCTGACCCTACCTTGACCATGACCAGGCCAGCCACGGTGAGGTCACGGTCTAACCAGGTGTGACCCTAACCCTGACCCTACCTTGACCATGACCAGGCCAGCCACGGTGAGGTCAAGGTCTAACCAGGTGTTCCAGATGCCGTAGCACTCCACCCCCACCTGGAGACATCCCTGGGAGGTCTTCTTAGAGCGCGGCTTCACCTGGAGGAGGGAGGGAGAGAGACAGACAGACAGAGAGAGAAAGAGAGAGAGAGACAGAAAGAGAGAGACAGAAAGACAGATAGAGACAGACAGATGGACAGACAGAGAGATAGAGACAGACAGACAGACAGACAGACGGACAGAGACAGACAGAGACATCAGAGACAGATGAGAAGGTGAAGCATTATCCTGGACCATCAAAGATTATTCCACAGATCTCAGTACCAAAGTGACGGTGCTTTACTGTGCATGAGGAACAAATACAGACATCAAGGTCCAAAAAACAAGCGTGCTGTTTTATGACTCTTACCTGCATTGTATGTTTGTACGTCCTGGCACTTAATGTACGCACTTATTGTATGTTTGTACGTCCTGGCACTTAATGTACGCACTTATTGTATGTTTGTACGTCCTGGCACTTAATGTACACACTTATTGTATGTTTGTACGTCCTGGCACTTAATGTACGCACTTATTGTATGTTTGTACGTCCTGGCACTTAATGTACGCACTTATTGTATGTTTGTACGTCCTGGCACTTAATGTACGCACTTATTGTATGTTTGTACGTCCTGGCACTTAATGTACGCACACTTATTGTATGTTTGTACGTCCTGGCACTTAAAAATAGTACTTAGCATCGTGTAGCATCTTATCCTAGCTATCGTTGTAGTATACGGGGAATGGGTTTAACTAGCAATTGTAAGTGCTTTGAACTGGTTCTATGAACATCCTTACTGTACCGACAGATATATTGTTGTTTCTCTTTCTTCTGACTAATGTACTTACTGTAGGTCGCTTTGAATGAAAGTGTCTGTTAAATGCCCTAAATGTTATTGTAAATACATGAGCAAACAAATCATTCATATACATAAGAAGACTTCATAAACCTAAGCACACCTACTTCATAAACCTAACCCACACACAGCGGGTTGTGACAATAACTCTGACCCTACCTTGACCATGACCAGGCCAGCCACGGTGAGGTCACGGTCTAACCAGGTGTGACCCTAACCCTGACCCTACCTTGACCATGACCAGGCCAGCCACGGTGAGGTCACTGTCTAACCAGGTGTGACCCTAACCCTGACCCTACCTTGACCATGACCAGGCCAGCAACGGAGAGGTCACAGTCTAACCAGGTGTGACCCTAACCCTGACCCTACCTTGACCATGACCAGGCCAGCCACAGTGAGGTCACGGTCTAACCAGGTGTGACCCTAACCCTGACCCTACCTTGACCATGACCAGGCCAGCCACGGTGAGGTCACGGTCTAACCAGGTGTGACCCTAACCCTGACCCTACCTTGACCAGGCCAGCCACGGTGAGGTCACGGTCTAACCAGGTGTGACCCTAACCCTGACCCTACCTTGACCAGGCCAGCCACGGTGAGGTCACTGTCTAACCAGGTGTTCCAGATGCCGTAGCACTCCACCCCCACCTGGAGAAATCCCTGGGAGGTCTTCTTAGAGCGCGGCTTCACCTGGAGGAGGGAGGGAGAGAGACAAACAGACAGAGAGAGCGAAAGAGAGAAAGAGAGATAGAGACAGACAGACAGAGACATGTGAGATTGTGAAGCATGATCCTGAACCGGCACTATTGAACTTTTCTACTGCAGCCATGTACTCCATCAAATAACATGTGAACTAGAAAGTTGATCAAGAATAAACTGGATATAAAGGAAATCTTTTTCAGCCATTTCTTCATTCGGCAGTGACAGCAGCAGACACTCATTTTATAAGTTTTAATGGGAACTGTGGCAGAGGACTCTGATGAGGTTTATCTTTCAATGTACTCCAAAATGAATGCATTGCATCGCATAGTACTTGCACATGGAGGTAAGCAAACATGAAGACCGAGGTCTAGCAGAGTCTTACCGTGGTATGGGGAGACCCCTTTGTTGACAACCTGCAGGAAGTCTTTGGCAGCTTTCTGCACAGCGTCCTGTGAAGTCATGATCAGGGACTAGACAAGGAGGACGGGGAAAAGCACAGGCTGGTATTTTAAAAAGGTCGGCTACTGGGCACTTACCCTACAATTAAAAAGCATGAATCCATAATCCTAACTAACTAAAGAAGCGCCCGTTAGTTACAGTAGCTAGTGCGTTAGCTTATGGAGCTGCAATGCACAACAGACGAATCAACCAGATCTCAGTACCAAAGTGACGGCGCTTTACTGTGCATGAGGAACAAATACAGACATCAAGGTCCAAAAAACAAGCGTGCTGTTTTATGACTCTTACCTGCATTAACTGGACTTTGAAAGTAGGGCGAGAAGACAGCTTCCGTCTCAGCACCAGTGACAGCGTGCGTCAATCAGCTATCAGAACGCAGAAGAAGAAGTTATGAAATCTTAATAACACTGCCCTCTATCGGGTTGGAAGTGCAACTGATAAGGAACAAGAATTAATATATTTTTTTCAAATAGAAAAATAATTATAATAACTATAGTTATCCACAGATACACGGAATACCTAATAATAATATGCATAACTTTTCTTCCATATTTTGGAGACAAAGACGGCACTATGTGCTTTGATTTGTTGAACACATTACTTGAATTGTAGTCAAACAAAATAATGTCACTCATACATCGCTTCATTTGTGAACATTTGAATGCCTTTCTAAAAGAAAATGTGCTCTATTAATTTCTTTAACTTTGTTTCAGCTTACTGGAGGATAGTCAAGGTAACTGGCATTGTTTCTCAATGTCTGCCTGTCGAATAAGGGTTGCTATGAAAACCTGCCACAGCAACTAATTACTAAATTGACCCATTACCATGGTAAAGAAGCCACTAAGTTACTTCATTCATTGTAAACGATTTTTAGCAGAAAACGCCCCTGCTTTATTTAAGCTTTAAATAACTTATAAACGTAAATCTTTCCCCACGTTGGTGTCTGCGGTAGGAGTCAAAATGTTGTCGTTACCTAGTTCCGCCACCAGAGGGCAGAGCTTCCGACGAAGTTGTCTTTAGCTGTTTACACCACAAGGGAGAAGGAGTGGCGAGGTGCCTCAAAGGATCCTGGGAGATATCGGATTTTTGCCGGTTGGACTCATAGCGCCTTCCTGGGTCTGTTTTACCACTGACTTTATGTGTAATAGTAATAAGCAATTAATACGGAAACTACCTTGGTGAGTTGGGTGGAGTCGGCCGGAGTGACACCCTCATAAAGGCAGTTATGTTGTTGGGCTATGACGTGTGTTGTCCCGTTGTTCTGGTTGGCTCTCTTCAAGTCCTGAGGTGTAACAGGCACGAGAGCTGCATGCTGCTTTAATCTTGGCGCACGTCTGACTATTTCCTGTCTGCTTGCTGGAATATGTTCAAATAAACGTAGGACAGCCATTTCTTAATATAATTCATTATTATGGCTGTTTATTTGATCGACATATTACCATGGTAAAGAAACCATTAATTAACTTAATTCATTATATAAATCTTTGCAGAAAACGATCCTGCTTTATTTCAGTTGATAACAATGAAGAGTAATACAAATATGAAGCAAAGAAGCAAAAGGATAACACAAGCGAAAAGCAATCAAGCTGTTGTATCCTACGTTTTATATTAATTCAATAAAGTTGTGTTGACTATATTACTGAATTATTTTTCACCTTGCTATCCAATCTTTTCCTTCTCTCTCAAACTCTTACTCTCCCTCAGTTATTTGTACAAGTTTCGTGTTACATTTTTAAAGTTATTTATAAGATTTTTTAAAGGATCTGGATCGCCCTGCCCATGAAAGCTGTCTCCACGATGGGTTTCTGCAGCGGGAGTCAATAAATTGTAGTTACCTGGTTACGCCACAAGAGGGTAGAGAAGGGGCGGCGACTCTTCACCAAAAACAGGACAACGTCTTGCTATTTCTTCTTATATTCCTTATATATATAAATGGCGGTTTATTTATACATTTTTATTTTTAGATATTTTTTATATCTGTGAGACACATTCAAAGAAAAGGGTTCTCATCAAAACAATGGAGACGTACAGCCTATACCTTCATAGGCCTATTAATCCAACACGAGAGCACACATGATCAAAGTATCAAAGGATTACATGCATTCTGATCATAACGTTGGTACGTGATTTCAAGGTAACGCAGCCTACAGAAAAAAACAATGAGGGACAAATGCATGAATGGCATATTTTATTATATTGAGGGTCACAGGAGCTACTTAGGAATACGACTACACTAGTTGAAGTTAGATGACATGTTGATGCTGGATAGGCGATCATCAATAACACACACACACGTGCAAGTTCAGACAAAAGCCCACCGTTAGATGTTGAAAGAAATGTGGTGTATGTGCATGCTGGGACCAAACACCTACTTCACCAGGCCAGGAAGCTTCAGGTGATGCAGTAGAAGCACTTCTACACCAGCAACGTTTAGCTAATGGGTAATGTTAAAGGTGCTGCAGGATCCTTCCCTGATTGGTTCGGGGAATCCATCCATCTTGCTTGTTAATCACAGCTGTGTGAAATGCAACGCCTCTCGATGGGGGAGAAACATAAGGAGGGAAGGAGCAAAGAGGGAGGGAGAGAGCAGAGAGGGAGGTTACTGTTTTTGTCTGTTTAGTCTCTCTCTCTTTACAACTCATATCTTACCCACAGTAGATTAAAGCAATTATTAACTTAATAAATATTAAACAAATTTGATGAGAGAGCATTTAAAAGAAATGTTTGTATATGTTGGATAATGTGTGTTCACCAGAGCTAACATCGCTAAGAGCAAGCAAAGGTCGCACAACATAGACACAACTCACAATCAGAGACAGAGAGAGAGACAGAGAGAGAGATAGAGAGCGACAGAGAGAGACAGACAAAGAGACAGAGAGACGACAGAGACGGATGAGAATGTGAAGCATGATCCTGGACCATCAAAGATTATTCCACAGATCTCAGTACCAAAGTGACGGTGCTTTACTGTGCATGAGGAACAAATACAGACATCAAGGTCCAAAAAACAAGCGTGCTGTTTTATGACTCTTGCCTGCATTGTATGTTTGTACGTCCTGGCACTTAATGTACGCACTTATTGTATGTTTGTACGTCCTGACACTTAATGTACGCACTTATTGTATGTTTGTACGTCCTGGCACTTAATGTACGCACTTATTGTATGTTTGTACGTCCTGGCACTTAATGTACACACTTATTGCATGTTTGTACGTCCTGGCACTTAAAAATAGTACTAAGCATCGTGTAGCATCTTATCCTAGCTATCGTATACTAATACGGGGAATGGGTTAAACTAGCAATTGTAAGTGCTTTGAACTGGTTCTATGAACATCCTTACTGTACCGACAGAGATATATTGTTGTTTCTCTTTCTTCTGACTAATGTACTTACTGTAGGTTGCTTTGAATGAAAGAGTGTTAAATGCCCTAAATGTTATTGTAAATACATGAGCAAACACATCATTCATATACATAAGAAGACTTCATAAACCTAAGCACACCTACTTCATAAACCTAACCCACGCACAGCGGGTTGTGACAATTACCCTGACCCTACCTTGACCATGACCAGGCCAGCCACGGAGAGGTCACGGTCTAACCAGGTGTGACCCTAACCCTGACCCTACCTTGACCATGACCAGGCCAGCCACGGTGAGGTCACGGTCTAACCAGGTGTGACCCTAACCCTGACCCTACCTTGACCATGACCAGGCCAGCCACGGAGAGGTCACAGTCTAACCAGGTGTGACCCTAACCCTGACCCTACCTTGACCATGACCAGGCCAGCCACGGTGAGGTCACGGTCTAACCAGGTGTGACCCTAACCCTGACCCTACCTTGACCATGACCAGGCCAGCCACGGTGAGGTCACGGTCTAACCAGGTGTGACCCTAACCCTGACCCTACATTGACCAGGCCAGCCACGGTGAGGTCACTGTCTAACCAGGTGTTCCAGATGCCGTAGCACTCCACCCCCACCTGGAGACATCCCTGGGAGGTCTTCTTAGAGCGCGGCTTCACCTGGAGGAGGGAGGGAGAGAGACAAACAGACAGAGAGAGCGAAAGAGAGAAAGAGAGATAGAGACAGACAGACAGAGACATGTGAGATTGTGAAGCATGATCCTGAACCGGCACTATTGAACTTTTCTACTGCAGCCATGTACTCCATCAAATAACATGTGAACTAGAAAGTTGATCAAGAATAAACTGGATATAAAGGAAATATTTTTCAGCCATTTCTTCATTCGGCAGTGACAGCAGCAGACACTCATTTTATAAGTTTTAATGGGAACTGTGGCAGAGGACTCTGATGAGGTTTATCTTTCAATGTACTCCAAAATGAATGCATTGCATCGCATAGTACTTGCACATGGAGGTAAGCAAACATGAAGACCGAGGTCTAGCAGAGTCTTACCGTGGTATGGGGAGACCCCTTTGTTGACAACCTGCAGGAAGTCTTTGGCAGCTTTCTGCACAGCGTCCTGTGAAGTCATGATCAGGGACTAGACAAGGAGGACGGGGAAAAGCACAGGCTGGTATTTTAAAAAGGTCGGCTACTGGGCACTTACCCTACAATTAAAAAGCATGAATCCATAATCCTAACTAACTAAAGAAGCGCCCGTTAGTTACAGTAGCTAGTGCGTTAGCTTATGGAGCTGCAATGCACAACAGACGAATCAACCAGATCTCAGTACCAAAGTGACGGCGCTTTACTGTGCATGAGGAACAAATACAGACATCAAGGTCCAAAAAACAAGCGTGCTGTTTTATGACTCTTACCTGCATTAACTGGACTTTGAAAGTAGGGCGAGAAGACAGCTTCCGTCTCAGCACCAGTGACAGCGTGCGTCAATCAGCTATCAGAACGCAGAAGAAGAAGTTATGAAATCTTAATAACACTGCCCTCTATCGGGTTGGAAGTGCAACTGATAAGGAACAAGAATTAATATATTTTTTTCAAATAGAAAAATAATTATAATAACTATAGTTATCCACAGATACACGGAATACCTAATAATAATATGCATAACTTTTCTTCCATATTTTGGAGACAAAGACGGCACTATGTGCTTTGATTTGTTGAACACATTACTTGAATTGTAGTCAAACAAAATAATGTCACTCATACATCGCTTCATTTGTGAACATTTGAATGCCTTTCTAAAAGAAAATGTGCTCTATTAATTTCTTTAACTTTGTTTCAGCTTACTGGAGGATAGTCAAGGTAACTGGCGTTGTTTCTCAATGTCTGCCTGTCGAATAAGGGTTGCTATGAAAACCTGCCACAGCAACTAATTACTAAATTGACCCATTACCATGGTAAAGAAGCCACTAAGTTACTTCATTCATTGTAAACGATTTTTAGCAGAAAACGTCCCTGCTTTATTTAAGCTTTAAATAACTTATAAACGTAAATCTTTCCCCACGTTGGTGTCTGCGGTAGGAGTCAAAATGTTGTCGTTACCTAGTTCCGCCACCAGAGGGCAGAGCTTCCGACGAAGTTGTCTTTAGCTGTTTACACCACAAGGGAGAAGGAGTGGCGAGGTGCCTCAAAGGATCCTGGGAGATATCGGATTTTTGCCGGTTGGACTCATAGCGCCTTCCTGGGTCTGTTTTACCACTGACTTTATGTGTAATATTAATAAGCAATTAATACGGAAACTACCTTGGTGAGTTGGGTGGAGTCGGCCGGAGTGACACCCTCATAAAGGCAGTTATGTTGTTGGGCTATGACGTGTGTTGTCCCGTTGTTCTGGTTGGCTCTCTTCAACTCCTGAGGTGTAACAGGCACGAGAGCTGCATGCTGCTTTAATCTTGGCGCACGTCTGACTATTTCCTGTCTGCTTGCTGGAATATGTTCAAATAAACGTAGGACAGCCATTTCTTAATATAATTCATTATTATGGCTGTTTATTTGATCGACATATTACCATGGTAAAGAAACCATTAATTAACTTAATTCATTATATAAATCTTTGCAGAAAACGATCCTGCTTTATTTCAGTTGATAACAATGAAGAGTAATACAAATATGAAGCAAAGAAGCAAAAGGATAACACAAGCGAAAAGCAATCAAGCTGTTGTATCCTACGTTTTATATTAATTCAATAAAGTTGTGTTGACTATATTACTGAATTATTTTTCACCTTGCTATCCAATCTTTTCCTTCTCTCTCAAACTCTTACTCTCCCTCCGTTATTTGTACAAGTTTCGTGTTACATTTTTAAAGTTATTTATAAGATTAATTAAAGGATCTGGATCGCCCTGCCCATGAAAGCTGTCTCCACGATGGGTTTCTGCAGCGGGAGTCAATATGTTGTAGTTACCTGGTTACGCCACAAGAGGGTAGAGAAGGGGCGGCGACTCTTCACCAAAAACAGGACAACGTCTTGCTATTTCTTCTTATATTCCTTATATATATAAATGGCGGTTTATTTATACATTTTTATTTTTAGATATTTTTTATATCTGTGAGACACATTCAAAGAAAAGGGTTCTCATCAAAACAATGGAGACGTACAGCCTATACCTTCATAGGCCTATTAATCCAACACGAGAGCACACATGATCAAAGTATCAAAGGATTACATGCATTCTGATCATAACGTTGGTACGTGATTTCAAGGTAACGCAGCCTACAGAAAAAAACAATGAGGGACAAATGCATGAATGGCATATTTTATTATATTGAGGGTCACCTACTTAGGAATACGACTACACTAGTTGAAGTTAGATGACATGTTGATGCTGGATAGGCGATCATCAATAACACACACACACGTGCAAGTTCAGACAAAAGCCCACCGTTAGATGTTGAAAGAAATGTGGTGTATGTGCATGCTGGGACCAAACACCTTCTTCACCAGGCCAGGAAGCTTCAGGTGATGCAGTAGAAGCACTTCTACACCAGCAACGTTTAGCTAATGGGTAATGTTAAAGGTGCTGCAGGATCCTTCCCTGATTGGTTCGGGGAATCCATCCATCTTGCTTGTTAATCACAGCTGTGTGAAATGCAACGCCTCTCGATGGGGGAGAAACATAAGGAGGGAGGGAGCAAAGAGGGAGGGAGAGAGCAGAGAGGGAGGTTACTGTTTTTGTCTGTTTAGTCTCTCTCTCTTTACAACTCATATCTTACCCACAGTAGATTAAAGCAATTATTAACTTAATAAATATTAAACAAATTTGATGAGAGAGCATTTAAAAGAAATGTTTGTATATGTTGGATAATGTGTGTTCACCAGAGCTAACATCGCTAAGAGCAAGCAAAGGTCGCACAACATAGACACAACTCACAATCAGAGACAGAGAGAGAGACAGAGAGAGAGATAGAGAGCGACAGAGAGAGACAGACAAAGAGACAGAGAGACGACAGAGACGGATGAGAATGTGAAGCATGATCCTGGACCATCAAAGATTATTCCACAGATCTCAGTACCAAAGTGACGGTGCTTTACTGTGCATGAGGAACAAATACAGACATCAAGGTCCAAAAAACAAGCGTGCTGTTTTATGACTCTTGCCTGCATTGTATGTTTGTACGTCCTGGCACTTAATGTACGCACTTATTGTATGTTTGTACGTCCTGACACTTAATGTACGCACTTATTGTATGTTTGTACGTCCTGGCACTTAATGTACGCACTTATTGTATGTTTGTACGTCCTGGCACTTAATGTACACACTTATTGCATGTTTGTACGTCCTGGCACTTAAAAATAGTACTAAGCATCGTGTAGCATCTTATCCTAGCTATCGTATACTAATACGGGGAATGGGTTAAACTAGCAATTGTAAGTGCTTTGAACTGGTTCTATGAACATCCTTACTGTACCGACAGAGATATATTGTTGTTTCTCTTTCTTCTGACAAATGTACTTACTGTAGGTCGCTTTGAATGAAAGCGTCTGTTAAATGCCCTAAATGTTATTGTAAATACATGAGCAAACACATCATTCATATACATAAGAAGACTTCATAAACCTAAGCACACCTACTTCATAAACCTAACCCACACACAGCGGGTTGTGACAATAACCCTGACCCTACCTTGACCATGACCAGGCCAGACACGGTGAGGTCACGGTCTAACCAGGTGTGACCCTAACCCTGACCCTACCTTGACCATGACCAGGCCAGCCACGGTGAGGTCACGGTCTAACCAGGTGTGACCCTAACCCTGACCCTACCTTGACCATGACCAGGCCAGCCACGGTGAGGTCACAGTCTAACCAGGTGTGACCCTAACCCTGACCCTACCTTGACCATGACCAGGCCAGCCACGGTGAGGTCACGGTCTAACCAGGTGTGACCCTAACCCTGACCCTACCTTGACCATGACCAGGCCAGCCACGGTGAGGTCACGGTCTAACCAGGTGTGACCCTAACCCTGACCCTACATTGACCAGGCCAGCCACGGTGAGGTCACTGTCTAACCAGGTGTTCCAGATGCCGTAGCACTCCACCCCCACCTGGAGACATCCCTGGGAGGTCTTCTTAGAGCGCGGCTTCACCTGGAGGAGGGAGGGAGAGAGACAAACAGACAGAGAGAGCGAAAGAGAGAAAGAGAGATAGAGACAGACAGACAGAGACATGTGAGATTGTGAAGCATGATCCTGAACCGGCACTATTGAACTTTTCTACTGCAGCCATGTACTCCATCAAATAACATGTGAACTAGAAAGTTGATCAAGAATAAACTGGATATAAAGGAAATATTTTTCAGCCATTTCTTCATTCGGCAGTGACAGCAGCAGACACTCATTTTATAAGTTTTAATGGGAACTGTGGCAGAGGACTCTGATGAGGTTTATCTTTCAATGTACTCCAAAATGAATGCATTGCATCGCATAGTACTTGCACATGGAGGTAAGCAAACATGAAGACCGAGGTCTAGCAGAGTCTTACCGTGGTATGGGGAGACCCCTTTGTTGACAACCTGCAGGAAGTCTTTGGCAGCTTTCTGCACAGCGTCCTGTGAAGTCATGATCAGGGACTAGACAAGGAGGACGGGGAAAAGCACAGGCTGGTATTTTAAAAAGGTCGGCTACTGGGCACTTACCCTACAATTAAAAAGCATGAATCCATAATCCTAACTAACTAAAGAAGCGCCCGTTAGTTACAGTAGCTAGTGCGTTAGCTTATGGAGCTGCAATGCACAACAGACGAATCAACCAGATCTCAGTACCAAAGTGACGGCGCTTTACTGTGCATGAGGAACAAATACAGACATCAAGGTCCAAAAAACAAGCGTGCTGTTTTATGACTCTTACCTGCATTAACTGGACTTTGAAAGTAGGGCGAGAAGACAGCTTCTGTCTCAGCACCAGTGACAGCGTGCGTCAATCAGCTATCAGAACGCAGAAGAAGAAGTTATGAAATCTTAATAACACTGCCCTCTATCGGGTTGGAAGTGCAACTGATAAGGAACAAGAATTAATATATTTTTTTCAAATAGAAAAATAATTATAATAACTATAGTTATCCACAGATACACGGAATACCTAATAATAATATGCATAACTTTTCTTCCATATTTTGGAGACAAAGACGGCACTATGTGCTTTGATTTGTTGAACACATTACTTGAATTGTAGTCAAACAAAATAATGTCACTCATACATCGCTTCATTTGTGAACATTTGAATGCCTTTCTAAAAGAAAATGTGCTCTATTAATTTCTTTAACTTTGTTTCAGCTTACTGGAGGATAGTCAAGGTAACTGGCGTTGTTTCTCAATGTCTGCCTGTCGAATAAGGGTTGCTATGAAAACCTGCCACAGCAACTAATTACTAAATTGACCCATTACCATGGTAAAGAAGCCACTAAGTTACTTCATTCATTGTAAACGATTTTTAGCAGAAAACGTCCCTGCTTTATTTAAGCTTTAAATAACTTATAAACGTAAATCTTTCCCCACGTTGGTGTCTGCGGTAGGAGTCAAAATGTTGTCGTTACCTAGTTCCGCCACCAGAGGGCAGAGCTTCCGACGAAGTTGTCTTTAGCTGTTTACACCACAAGGGAGAAGGAGTGGCGAGGTGCCTCAAAGGATCCTGGGAGATATCGGATTTTTGCCGGTTGGACTCATAGCGCCTTCCTGGGTCTGTTTTACCACTGACTTTATGTGTAATATTAATAAGCAATTAATACGGAAACTACCTTGGTGAGTTGGGTGGAGTCGGCCGGAGTGACACCCTCATAAAGGCAGTTATGTTGTTGGGCTATGACGTGTGTTGTCCCGTTGCTCTGGTTGGCTCTCTTCAACTCCTGAGGTGTAACAGGCACGAGAGCTGCATGCTGCTTTAATCTTGGCGCACGTCTGACTATTTCCTGTCTGCTTGCTGGAATATGTTCAAATAAACGTAGGACAGCCATTTCTTAATATAATTCATTATTATGGCTGTTTATTTGATCGACATATTACCATGGTAAAGAAACCATTAATTAACTTAATTCATTATATAAATCTTTGCAGAAAACGATCCTGCTTTATTTCAGTTGATAACAATGAAGAGTAATACAAATATGAAGCAAAGAAGCAAAAGGATAACACAAGCGAAAAGCAATCAAGCTGTTGTATCCTACGTTTTATATTAATTCAATAAAGTTGTGTTGACTATATTACTGAATTATTTTTCACCTTGCTATCCAATCTTTTCCTTCTCTCTCAAACTCTTACTCTCCCTCCGTTATTTGTACAAGTTTCGTGTTACATTTTTAAAGTTATTTATAAGATTAATTAAAGGATCTGGATCGCCCTGCCCATGAAAGCTGTCTCCACGATGGGTTTCTGCAGCGGGAGTCAATATGTTGTAGTTACCTGGTTACGCCACAAGAGGGTAGAGAAGGGGCGGCGACTCTTCACCAAAAACAGGACAACGTCTTGCTATTTCTTCTTATATTCCTTATATATATAAATGGCGGTTTATTTATACATTTTTATTTTTAGATATTTTTTATATCTGTGAGACACATTCAAAGAAAAGGGTTCTCATCAAAACAATGGAGACGTACAGCCTATACCTTCATAGGCCTATTAATCCAACACGAGAGCACACATGATCAAAGTATCAAAGGATTACATGCATTCTGATCATAACGTTGGTACGTGATTTCAAGGTAACGCAGCCTACAGAAAAAAACAATGAGGGACAAATGCATGAATGGCATATTTTATTATATTGAGGGTCACCTACTTAGGAATACGACTACACTAGTTGAAGTTAGATGACATGTTGATGCTGGATAGGCGATCATCAATAACACACACACACGTGCAAGTTCAGACAAAAGCCCACCGTTAGATGTTGAAAGAAATGTGGTGTATGTGCATGCTGGGACCAAACACCTTCTTCACCAGGCCAGGAAGCTTCAGGTGATGCAGTAGAAGCACTTCTACACCAGCAACGTTTAGCTAATGGGTAATGTTAAAGGTGCTGCAGGATCCTTCCCTGATTGGTTCGGGGAATCCATCCATCTTGCTTGTTAATCACAGCTGTGTGAAATGCAACGCCTCTCGATGGGGGAGAAACATAAGGAGGGAGGGAGCAAAGAGGGAGGGAGAGAGCAGAGAGGGAGGTTACTGTTTTTGTCTGTTTAGTCTCTCTCTCTTTACAACTCATATCTTACCCACTGTAGATTAAAGCAATTATTAACTTAATAAATATTAAACAAATTTGATGAGAGAGCATTTAAAAGAAATGTTTGTATATGTTGGATAATGTGTGTTCACCAGAGCTAACATCGCTAAGAGCAAGCAAAGGTCGCACAACATAGACACAACTCACAATCAGAGACAGAGAGAGAGATAGAGAGCGACAGAGAGAGACAGACAAAGAGACAGAGAGACGACAGAGACGGATGAGAATGTGAAGCATGATCCTGGACCATCAAAGATTATTCCACAGATCACAGTACCAAAGTGACGGTGCTTTACTGTGCATGAGGAACAAATACAGACATCAAGGTCCAAAAAACAAGCGTGCTGTTTTATGACTCTTGCCTGCATTGTATGTTTGTACGTCCTGGCACTTAATGTACGCACTTATTGTATGTTTGTACGTCCTGGCACTTAATGTACGCACTTATTGTATGTTTGTACGTCCTGGCACTTAATGTACGCACTTATTCCATGTTTGTACGTCCTGGCACTTAATGTACGCACTTATTGTATGTTTGTACGTCCTGGCACTTAAAAATAGTACTTAGCATCGTGTAGCATCTTATCCTAGCTATCGTTGTAGTATACGGGGAATGGGTTAAACTAGCAATTGTAAGTGCTTTGAACTGGTTCTATGAACATCCTTACTGTACCGACAGATATATTGTTGTTTCTCTTTCTTCTGACTAATGTACTTACTGTAGGTCGCTTTGAATGAAAGTGTCTGTTAAATGCCCTAAATGTTATTGTAAATACATGAGCAAACAAATCATTCATATATATAAGAAGACTTCATAAACCTAAGCACACCTACTTCATAAACCTAACCCACACACAGCGGGTTGTGACAATAACCCTGACCCTACCTTGACCATGACCAGGCCAGCCACGGTGAGGTCACGGTCTAACCAGGTGTGACCCTAACCCTGACCCTACCTTGACCATGACCAGGCCAGCCACAGTGAGGTCACGGTCTAACCAGGTGTGACCCTAACCCTGACCCTACCTTGACCATGACCAGGCCAGCCACGGTGAGGTCACGGTCTAACCAGGTGTGACCCTAACCCTGACCCTACCTTGACCATGACCAGGCCAGTCACGGTGAGGTCACGGTCTAACCAGGTGTGACCCTAACCCTGACCCTACCTTGACCATGACCAGGCCAGCCACGGTGAGGTCACGGTCTAACCAGGTGTGACCCTAACCCTGACCCTACCTTGACCATGACCAGGCCAGCCACGGTGAGGTCACGGTCTAACCAGGTGTGACCCTAACCCTGACCCTACCTTGACCATGACCAGGCCAGCCACGGTGAGGTCACGGTCTAACCAGGTGTGACCCTAACCCTGACCCTACCTTGACCATGACCAGGCCAGCCACGGTGAGGTCACGGTCTAACCAGGTGTGACCCTAACCCTGACCCTACCTTGACCATGACCAGGCCAGCCACGGTGAGGTCACGGTCTAACCAGGTGTGACCCTAACCCTGACCCTACCTTGACCATGACCAGGCCAGCCACGGTGAGGTCAAGGTCTAACCAGGTGTGACCCTAACCCTGACCCTACCTTGACCATGACCAGGCCAGCCACGGTGAGGTCACGGTCTAACCAGGTGTTCCAGATGCCGTAGCACTCCACCCCCACCTGGAGACATCCCTGGGAGGTCTTCTTAGAGCGCGGCTTCACCTGGAGGAGGGAGGGAGAGAGACAGACAGACAGACAGAGAGAAAGAGAGAGAGAGAGAGACAGAAAGAGAGAGACAGAAAGACAGATAGAGACAGACAGATGGACAGACAGAGAGATAGAGACAGACAGACAGACGGACAGAGACAGACAGAGACATCAGAGACAGATGAGAAGGTGAAGCATGATCCTGGACCATCAAAGATTATTCCACAGATCTCAGTACCAAAGTGACGGTGCTTTACTGTGCATGAGGAACAAATACAGACATCAAGGTCCAAAAAACAAGCGTGCTGTTTTATGACTCTTACCTGCATTGTATGTTTGTACGTCCTGGCACTTAATGTACGCACTTATTGTATGTTTGTACGTCCTGGCACTTAATGTACGCACTTATTGTATGTTTGTACGTCCTGGCACTTAATGTACGCACTTATTGTATGTTTGTACGTCCTGGCACTTAATGTACACACTTATTGTATGTTTGTACGTCCTGGCACTTAATGTACGCACTTATTGTATGTTTGTACATCCTGGCACTTAATGTACGCACTTATTGTATGTTTGTACGTCCTGGCACTTAATGTACGCACACTTATTGTATGTTTGTACGTCCTGGCACTTAAAAATAGTACTTAGCATCGTGTAGCATCTTATCCTAGCTATCGTTGTAGTATACGGGGAATGGGTTAAACTAGCAATTGTAAGTGCTTTGAACTGGTTCTATGAACATCCTTACTGTACCGACAGATATATTGTTGTTTCTCTTTCTTCTGACTAATGTACTTACTGTAGGTCGCTTTGAATGAAAGTGTCTGTTAAATGCCCTAAATGTTATTGTAAATACATGAGCAAACAAATCATTCATATATATAAGAAGACTTCATAAACCTAAGCACACCTACTTCATAAACCTAACCCACACACAGCGGGTTGTGACAATAACCCTGACCCTACCTTGACCATGACCAGGCCAGCCACGGTGAGGTCACGGTCTAACCAGGTGTGACCCTAACCCTGACCCTACCTTGACCATGACCAGGCCAGCCACAGTGAGGTCACGGTCTAACCAGGTGTGACCCTAACCCTGACCCTACCTTGACCATGACCAGGCCAGCCACGGTGAGGTCACGGTCTAACCAGGTGTGACCCTAACCCTGACCCTACCTTGACCATGACCAGGCCAGCCACGGTGAGGTCACGGTCTAACCAGGTGTGACCCTAACCCTGACCCTACCTTGACCTTGACCAGGCCAGCCACGGTGAGGTCACAGTCTAACCAGGTGTGACCCTAACCCTGACCCTACCTTGACCATGACCAGGCCAGTCACGGTGAGGTCACGGTCTAACCAGGTGTGACCCTAACCCTGACCCTACCTTGACCATGACCAGGCCAGCCACGGTGAGGTCACGGTCTAACCAGGTGTGACCCTAACCCTGACCCTACCTTGACCATGACCAGGCCAGCCACGGTGAGGTCACGGTCTAACCAGGTGTGACCCTAACCGTGACCCTACCTTGACCATGACCAGGCCAGCCACGGTGAGGTCACGGTCTAACCAGGTGTGACCCTAACCCTGACCCTACCTTGACCATGACCAGGCCAGCCACGGTGAGGTCACGGTCTAACCAGGTGTGACCCTAACCCTGACCCTACCTTGACCATGACCAGGCCAGCCACGGTGAGGTCACGGTCTAACCAGGTGTGACCCTAACCCTGACCCTACCTTGACCATGACCAGGCCAGCCACGGTGAGGTCAAGGTCTAACCAGGTGTGACCCTAACCCTGACCCTACCTTGACCAGGCCAGCCACGGTGAGGTCACGGTCTAACCAGGTGTTCCAGATGCCGTAGCACTCCACCCCCACCTGGAGAAATCCCTGGGAGGTCTTCTTAGAGTGCGGCTTCACCTGGAGGAGGGAGGGAGAGAGACAAACAGACAGAGAGAGCGAAAGAGAGAAAGAGAGATAGAGACAGACAGACAGAGACATGTGAGATTGTGAAGCATGATCCTGAACCGGCACTATTGAACTTTTCTACTGCAGCCATGTACTCCATCAAATAACATGTGAACTAGAAAGTTGATCAAGAATAAACTGGATATAAAGGAAATATTTTTCAGCCATTTCTTCATTCGGCAGTGACAGCAGCAGACACTCATTTTATAAGTTTTAATGGGAACTGTGGCAGAGGACTCTGATGAGGTTTATCTTTCAATGTACTCCAAAATGAATGCATTGCATCGCATAGTACTTGCACATGGAGGTAAGCAAACATGAAGACCGAGGTCTAGCAGAGTCTTACCGTGGTATGGGGAGACCCCTTTGTTGACAACCTGCAGGAAGTCTTTGGCAGCTTTCTGCACAGCGTCCTGTGAAGTCATGATCAGGGACTAGACAAGGAGGACGGGGAAAAGCACAGGCTGGTATTTTAAAAAGGTCGGCTACTGGGCACTTACCCTACAATTAAAAAGCATGAATCCATAATCCTAACTAACTAAAGAAGCGCCCGTTAGTTACAGTAGCTAGTGCGTTAGCTTATGGAGCTGCAATGCACAACAGACGAATCAACCAGATCTCAGTACCAAAGTGACGGCGCTTTACTGTGCATGAGGAACAAATACAGACATCAAGGTCCAAAAAACAAGCGTGCTGTTTTATGACTCTTACCTGCATTAACTGGACTTTGAAAGTAGGGCGAGAAGACAGCTTCCGTCTCAGCACCAGTGACAGCGTGCGTCAATCAGCTATCAGAACGCAGAAGAAGAAGTTATGAAATCTTAATAACACTGCCCTCTATCGGGTTGGAAGTGCAACTGATAAGGAACAAGAATTAATATATTTTTTTCAAATAGAAAAATAATTATAATAACTATAGTTATCCACAGATACACGGAATACCTAATAATAATATGCATAACTTTTCTTCCATATTTTGGAGACAAAGACGGCACTATGTGCTTTGATTTGTTGAACACATTACTTGAATTGTAGTCAAACAAAATAATGTCACTCATACATCGCTTCATTTGTGAACATTTGAATGCCTTTCTAAAAGAAAATGTGCTCTATTAATTTCTTTAACTTTGTTTCAGCTTACTGGAGGATAGTCAAGGTAACTGGCATTGTTTCTCAATGTCTGCCTGTCGAATAAGGGTTGCTATGAAAACCTGCCACAGCAACTAATTACTAAATTGACCCATTACCATGGTAAAGAAGCCACTAAGTTACTTCATTCATTGTAAACGATTTTTAGCAGAAAACGTCCCTGCTTTATTTAAGCTTTAAATAACTTATAAACGTAAATCTTTCCCCACGTTGGTGTCTGCGGTAGGAGTCAAAATGTTGTCGTTACCTAGTTCCGCCACCAGAGGGCAGAGCTTCCGACGAAGTTGTCTTTAGCTGTTTACACCACAAGGGAGAAGGAGTGGCGAGGTGCCTCAAAGGATCCTGGGAGATATCGGATTTTTGCCGGTTGGACTCATAGCGCCTTCCTGGGTCTGTTTTACCACTGACTTTATGTGTAATATTAATAAGCAATTAATACGGAAACTACCTCGGTGAGTTGGGTGGAGTCGGCCGGAGTGACACCCTCATAAAGGCAGTTATGTTGTTGGGCTATGACGTGTGTTGTCCCGTTGCTCTGGTTGGCTCTCTTCAACTCCTGAGGTGTAACAGGCACGAGAGCTGCATGCTGCTTTAATCTTGGCGCACGTCTTACTATTTCCTGTCTGCTTGCTGGAATATGTTCAAATAAACGTAGGACAGTCATTTCTTAATATAATTCATTATTATGGCTGTTTATTTGATCGACATATTACCATGGTAAAGAAACCATTAATTAACTTAATTCATTATATAAATCTTTGCAGAAAACGATCCTGCTTTATTTCAGTTGATAACAATGAAGAGTAATACAAATATGAAGCAAAGAAGCAAAAGGATAACACAAGCGAAAAGCAATCAAGCTGTTGTATCCTACGTTTTATATTAATTCAATAAAGTTGTGTTGACTATATTACTGAATTATTTTTCACCTTGCTATCCAATCTTTTCCTTCTCTCTCAAACTCTTACTCTCCCTCCGTTATTTGTACAAGTTTCGTGTTACATTTTTAAAGTTATTTATTAGATTAATTAAAGGATCTGGATCGCCCTGCCCATGAAAGCTGTCTCCACGATGGGTTTCTGCAGCGGGAGTCAATAAATTGTAGTTACCTGGTTACGCCACAAGAGGGTAGAGAAGGGGCGGCGACTCTTCACCAAAAACAGGACAACGTCTTGCTATTTCTTCTTATATTCCTTATATATATAAATGGCGGTTTATTTATACATTTTTATTTTTAGATATTTTTTATATCTGTGAGACACATTCAAAGAAAAGGGTTCTCATCAAAACAATGGAGACGTACAGCCTATACCTTCATAGGCCTATTAATCCAACACGAGAGCACACATGATCAAAGTATCAAAGGATTACATGCATTCTGATCATAACGTTGGTACGTGATTTCAAGGTAACGCAGCCTACAGAAAAAAACAATGAGGGACAAATGCATGAATGGCATATTTTATTATATTGAGGGTCACCTACTTAGGAATACGACTACACTAGTTGAAGTTAGATGACATGTTGATGCTGGATAGGCGATCATCAATAACACACACACACGTGCAAGTTCAGACAAAAGCCCACCGTTAGATGTTGAAGGAAATGTGGTGTATGTGCATGCTGGGACCAAACACCTTCTTCACCAGGCCAGGAAGCTTCAGGTGATGCAGTAGAAGCACTTCTACACCAGCAACGTTTAGCTAATGGCTAATGTTAAAGGTGCTGCAGGATCCTTCCCTGATTGGTTCAGGGAATCCATCCATCTTGCTTGTTAATCACAGCTGTGTGAAATGCAACGCCTCTCGATGGGGGAGAAACATAAGGAGGGAGGGAGCAAAGAGGGAGGGAGAGAGCAGAGAGGGAGGTTACTGTTTTTGTCTGTTTAGTCTCTCTCTCTTTACAACTCATATCTTACCCACAGTAGATTAAAGCAATTATTAACTTAATAAATATTAAACAAATTTGATGAGAGAGCATTTAAAAGAAATGTTTGTATATGTTGGATAATGTGTGTTCACCAGAGCTAACATCGCTAAGAGCAAGCAAAGGTCGCACAACATAGACACAACTCACAATCAGAGACAGAGAGAGAGATAGAGAGCGACAGAGAGAGACAGACAAAGAGACAGAGAGACGACAGAGACGGATGAGAATGTGAAGCATGATCCTGGACCATCAAAGATTATTCCACAGATCACAGTACCAAAGTGACGGTGCTTTACTGTGCATGAGGAACAAATACAGACATCAAGGTCCAAAAAACAAGCGTGCTGTTTTATGACTCTTGCCTGCATTGTATGTTTGTACGTCCTGGCACTTAATGTACGCACTTATTGTATGTTTGTACGTCCTGGCACTTAATGTACGCACTTATTGCATGTTTGTACGTCCTGGCACTTAATGTACGCACTTATTGTATGTTTGTACGTCCTGGCACTTAAAAATAGTACTTAGCATCATGTAGCATCTTATCCTAGCTATCGTTGTAGTATACGGGGAATGGGTTAAACTAGCAATTGTAAGTGCTTTGAACTGGTTCTATGAACATCCTTACTGTACCGACAGAGATATATTGTTGTTTCTCTTTCTTCTGACTAATGTACTTACTGTAGGTCGTTTTGAATGAAAGAGTCTGTTAAATGCCCTAAATGTTATTGTAAATACATGAGCAAACATATCATTCATATACATAAGAAGACTTCATAAACCTAAGCACACCTACTTCATAAACCTAACCCACACACAGCGGGTTGTGACAATTACCCTGACCCTACCTTGACCATGACCAGGCCAGCCACGGTGAGGTCACGGTCTAACCAGGTGTGACCCTAACCCTGACCCTACCTTGACCATGACCAGGCCAGCCACGGTGAGGTCACGGTCTAACCAGGTGTGACCCTAACCCTGACCCTACCTTGACCAGGCCAGCCACGGTGAGGTCACGGTCTAACCAGGTGTTCCAGATGCCGTAGCACTCCACCCCCACCTGGAGACATCCCTGGGAGGTCTTCTTAGAGCGCGGCTTCGCCTGGAGGAGGGAGGGAGAGAGACAAGGAGCTACTTAGGAATAAGTCTACACTAGTTGAAGTTAGATGACATGTTGATGCTGGATAGGCGATCATCAATAACACACACACACGTGCAAGTTCAGACAAAAGCCCACCGTTAGATGTTGAAAGAAATGTGGTGTATGTGCATGCTGGGACCAAACACCTTCTTCACCAGGCCAGGAAGCTTCAGGTGATGCAGTAGAAGCACTTCTACACCAGCAACGTTTAGCTAATGGCTAATGTTAAAGGTGCTGCAGGATCCTTCCCTGATTGGTTCGGGGAATCCATCCATCTTGCTTGTTAATCACAGCTGTGTGAAATGCAACGCCTCTCGATGGGGGAGAAACATAAGGAGGGAGGGAGCAAACAGGGAGGGAGAGAGCAGAGAGGGAGGTTACTGTTTTTGGCTGTTTAGTCTCTCTCTCTTTACAACTCATATCTTACCCACAGCAGATTTAAACAACTATTAACTTAATAAATAATAAACAAATATGATGAGAAAGCATTTAAAGAAATGTTTGTATATGTTGGATAATGTGTGTTCACCAGAGCTAACATCGCTAAGAGCAAGCAAAGGTCGCACAACATAGACAACTCACAATCAGAGACAGAGAGAGAGACAGAGAGAGAGATAGAGAGAAAAGAGAGCGACAGAGAGAAAAGAGAGCGACAGAGAGAGACAGACAAAGAGACAGAGAGACGACAGAGACGGATGAGAATGTGAAGCATGATCCTGGACCATCAAAGATTATTCCACAGATCTCAGTACCAAAGTGACGGCGCTTTACTGTGCATGAGGAACAAATACAGACATCAAGGTCCAAAAAACAAGCGTGCTGTTTTATGACTCTTACCTGCATTGTATGTTTGTACGTCCTGGCACTTAATGTACGCACTTATTGTATGTTTGTACGTCCTGGCACTTAATGTACGCACTTATTGTATGTTGTACGTCCTGGCACTTAATGTACGCACTTATTGTATGTAGGTCGCTTTGAATGAAAGCGTCTGTTAAATGCCCTAAATGTTATTGTAAATACATGAGCAAACACATCATTCATATACATAAGAAGACTTCATAAACCTAAGCACACCTACTTCATAAACCTAACCCACACACAGCGGGTTGTGACAATAACCCTGACCCTACCTTGACCATGACCAGGCCAGCCACGGTGAGGTCACGGTCTAACCAGGTGTGACCCTAACCCTGACCCTACCTTGACCATGACCAGGCCAGCCACGGTGAGGTCACGGTCTAACCAGGTGTGACCCTAACCCTGACCCTACCTTGACCAGGCCAGCCACGGTGAGGTCACGGTCTAACCAGGTGTGACCCTAACCCTGACCCTACCTTGACCATGACCAGGCCAGCCACGGTGAGGTCACGGTCTAACCAGGTGTGACCCTAACCCTGACCCTACCTTGACCAGGCCAGCCACGGTGAGGTCAAGGTCTAACCAGGTGTGACCCTAACCCTGACCCTACCTTGACCATGACCAGGCCAGCCACGGTGAGGTCACGGTCTAACCAGGTGTGACCCTAACCCTGACCCTACCTTGACCATGACCAGGCCAGCCACGGTGAGGTCACAGTCTAACCAGGTGTGACCCTAACCCTGACCCTACCTTGACCATGACCAGGCCAGCCACGGTGAGGTCACGGTCTAACCAGGTGTGACCCTAACCCTGACCCTACCTTGACCATGACCAGGCCAGCCACGGTGAGGTCAAGGTCTAACCAGGTGTGACCCTAACCCTGACCCTACCTTGACCATGACCAGGCCAGCCACGGTGAGGTCACGGTCTAACCAGGTGTGACCCTAACCCTGACCCTACCTTGACCATGACCAGGCCAGCCACGGTGAGGTCACAGTCTAACCAGGTGTGACCCTAACCCTGACCCTACCTTGACCGTGACCAGGCCAGCCACGGTGAGGTCACGGTCTAACCAGGTGTGACCCTAACCCTGACCCTACCTTGACCATGACCAGGCCAGCCACGGTGAGGTCAAGGTCTAACCAGGTGTTCCAGATGCCGTAGCACTCCACCCCCACCTGGAGACATCCCTGGGAGGTCTTCTTAGAGCGCGGCTTCACCTGGAGGAGGGAGGGAGAGAGACAGACAGACAGAGAGAGAGAAAGAGAGAGAGAGAGAGACAGAAAGAGAGAGACAGAAAGACAGATAGAGACAGACAGATGGACAGACAGAGAGATAGAGACAGACAGACAGACGGACAGAGACAGACAGAGACATCAGAGACAGATGAGAAGGTGAAGCATGATCCTGGACCATCAAAGATTATTCCACAGATCTCAGTACCAAAGTGACGGTGCTTTACTGTGCATGAGGAACAAATACAGACATCAAGGTCCAAAAAACAAGCGTGCTGTTTTATGACTCTTACCTGCATTGTATGTTTGTACGTCCTGGCACTTAATGTACGCACTTATTGTATGTTTGTACGTCCTGGCACTTAATGTACGCACTTATTGTATGTTTGTACGTCCTGGCACTTAATGTACACACTTATTGTATGTTTGTACGTCCTGGCACTTAATGTACGCACTTATTGTATGTTTGTACGTCCTGGCACTTAATGTACGCACTTATTGTATGTTTGTACGTCCTGGCACTTAATGTACGCACTTATTGTATGTTTGTACGTCCTGGCACTTAATGTACGCACTTATTGTATGTTTGTACGTCCTGGCACTTAAAAATAGTACTTAGCATCGTGTAGCATCTTATCCTAGCTATCGTTGTAGTATACGGGGAATGGGTTTAACTAGCAATTGTAAGTGCTTTGAACTGGTTCTATGAACATCCTTACTGTACCGACAGATATATTGTTGTTTCTCTTTCTTCTGACTAATGTACTTACTGTAGGTCGCTTTGAATGAAAGTGTCTGTTAAATGCCCTAAATGTTATTGTAAATACATGAGCAAACAAATCATTCATATATATAAGAAGACTTCATAAACCTAAGCACACCTACTTCATAAACCTAACCCACACACAGCGGGTTGTGACAATAACCCTGACCCTACCTTGACCATGACCAGGCCAGCCACGGTGAGGTCACGGTCTAACCAGGTGTGACCCTAACCCTGACCCTACCTTGACCATGACCAGGCCAGCCACGGAGAGGTCACGGTCTAACCAGGTGTGACCCTAACCCTGACCCTACCTTGACCATGACCAGGCCAGCCACGGTGAGGTCACGGTCTAACCAGGTGTGACCCTAACCCTGACCCTACCTTGACCATGACCAGGCCAGCCACGGTGAGGTCACGGTCTAACCAGGTGTGACCCTAACCCTGACCCTACCTTGACCATGACCAGGCCAGCCACGGTGAGGTCACGGTCTAACCAGGTGTGACCCTAACCCTGACCCTACCTTGACCATGACCAGGCCAGCCACGGTGAGGTCACGGTCTAACCAGGTGTGACCCTAACCCTGACCCTACCTTGACCATGACCAGGCCAGCCACGGTGAGGTCACGGTCTAACCAGGTGTGACCCTAACCCTGACCCTATCTTGACCACGACCAGGCCAGCCACGGTGAGGTCACGGTCTAACCAGGTGTGACCCTAACCCTGACCCTACCTTGACCATGACCAGGCCAGCCACGGTGAGGTCACGGTCTAACCAGGTGTGACCCTAACCCTGACCCTACCTTGACCAGGCCAGCCACGGTGAGGTCACGGTCTAACCAGGTGTGACCCTAACCCTGACCCTACCTTGACCAGGCCAGCCACGGTGAGGTCACTGTCTAACCAGGTGTTCCAGATGCCGTAGCACTCCACCCCCACCTGGAGAAATCCCTGGGAGGTCTTCTTAGAGACCGGCTTCACCTGGAGGAGGGAGGGAGAGAGACAAACAGACAGAGAGAGCGAAAGAGAGAAAGAGAGATAACGAAAGACAGACAGAGACATATGAGATTGTGAAGCATGATCCTGAACCGGCACTATTGAACTTTTCTACTGCAGCCATGTACTCCATCAAATAACATGTGAACTAGAAAGTTGATCAAGAATAAACTGGATATAAAGGAAATCTTTTTCAGCCATTTCTTCATTCAGCAGTGACAGCAGCAGACACTCATTTTATAAGTTTTAATGGGAACTGTGGCAGAGGACTCTGATGAGGTTTATCTTTCAATGTACTCCAAAATGAATGCATTGCATCGCATAGTATTTGCACATGGAGGTAAGCAAACATGAAGACCGAGGTCTAGCAGAGTCTTACCGTGGTATGGGGAGACCCCTTTGTTGACAACCTGCAGGAAGTCTTTGGCAGCTTTCTGCACAGCGTCCTGTGAAGTCATGATCAGGGACTAGACAAGGAGGACGAGGAAAAGCACAGGCTGGTATTTTAAAAAAGGTCGGCTACTGGGCACTTACCCTACAATTAAAAAGCATGAATCCATAATCCTAACTAACTAAAGAAGCGCCCGTTAGTTACAGTAGCTAGTGCGTTAGCTTATGGAGCTGCAATGCACAACAGACGAATCAACCAGATCTCAGTACCAAAGTGACGGCGCTTTACTGTGCATGAGGAACAAATACAGACATCAAGGTCCAAAAAACAAGCGTGCTGTTTTATGACTCTTACCTGCATTAACTGGACTTTGAAAGTAGGGCGAGAAGACAGCTTCCGTCTCAGCACCAGTGACAGCGTGCGTCAATCAGCTATCAGAACGCAGAAGAAGAAGTTATGAAATCTTAATAACACTGCCCTCTATCGGGTTGGAAGTGCAACTGATAAGGAACAAGAATTAATATATTTTTTTCAAATAGAAAAATAATTATAATAACTATAGTTATCCACAGATACACGGAATACCTAATAATAATATGCATAACTTTTCTTCCATATTTTGGAGACAAAGACGGCACTATGTGCTTTGATTTGTTGAACACATTACTTGAATTGTAGTCAAACAAAATAATGTCACTCATACATCGCTTCATTTGTGAACATTTGAATGCCTTTCTAAAAGAAAATGTGCTCTATTAATTTCTTTAACTTTGTTTCAGCTTAGTGGAGGATAGTCAAGGTAACTGGCGTTGTTTCTCAATGTCTGCCTGTCGAATAAGGGTTGCTATGAAAATCTGCCACAGCAACTAATTACTAAATTGACCCATTACCATGGTAAAGAAGCCATTAAGTTACTTCATTCATTGTAAACGATTTTTTGCAGAAAACGTCCCTGCTTTATTTAAGCTTTAAATAACTTATAAACGTAAATCTTTCCCCACGTTGGTGTCTGCGGTAGGAGTCAAAATGTTGTCGTTACCTAGTTCCGCCACCAGAGGGCAGAGGTTCCGACGAAGTTGTCTTTAGCTGTTTACACCACAAGGGAGAAGGAGTGGCGAGGTGCCTCAAAGGATCCTGGGAGATATCGGATTTTTGCCGGTTGGACTCATAGCGCCTTCCTGGGTCTGTTTTACCACTGACTTTATGTGTAATATTAATAAGCAATTAATACGGAAACTACCTTGGTGAGTTGGGTGGAGTCGGCCGGAGTGACACCCTCATAAAGGCAGTTATGTTGTTGGGCTATGACGTGTGTTGTCCCGTTGCTCTGGTTGGCTCTCTTCAACTCCTGAGGTGTAACAGGCACGAGAGCTGCATGCTGCTTTAATCTTGGCGCACGTCTGACTATTTCCTGTCTGCTTGCTGGAATATGTTCAAATAAACGTAGGACAGCCATTTCTTAATATAATTCATTATTATGGCTGTTTATTTGATCGACATATTACCATGGTAAAGAAACCATTAATTAACTTAATTCATTATATAAATCTTTGCAGAAAACGATCCTGCTTTATTTCAGTTGATAACAATGAAGAGTAATACAAATATGAAGCAAAGAAGCAAAAGGATAACACAAGCGAAAAGCAATCAAGCTGTTGTATCCTACGTTTTATATTAATTCAATAAAGTTGTGTTGACTATATTACTGAATTATTTTTCACCTTGCTATCCAATCTTTTCCTTCTCTCTCAAACTCTTACTCTCCCTCCGTTATTTGTACAAGTTTCGTGTTACATTTTTAAAGTTATTTATACGATTAATTAAAGGATCTGGATCGCCCTGCCCATGAAAGCTGTCTCCACGATGGGTTTCTGCAGCGGGAGTCAATATGTTGTAGTTACCTGGTTACGCCACAAGAGGGTAGAGAAGGGGCGGCGACTCTTCACCAAAAACAGGACAACGTCTTGCTATTTCTTCTTATATTCCTTATATATATAAATGGCGGTTTATTTATACATTTTTATTTTTAGATATTTTTTATATCTGTGAGACACATTCAAAGAAAAGGGTTCTCATCAAAACAATGGAGACGTACAGCCTATACCTTCATAGGCCTATTAATCCAACACGAGAGCACACATGATCAAAGTATCAAAGGATTACATGCATTCTGATCATAACGTTGGTACGTGATTTCAAGGTAACGCAGCCTACAGAATAAAACAATGAGGGACAAATGCATGAATGGCATATTTTATTATATTGAGGGTCACAGGAGCTACTTAGGAATACGTCTACACTAGTTGAAGTTAGATGACATGTAGATGTTGGATAGGCGATCATCAATAACACACACACACGTGCAAGTTCAGACAAAAGCCCACCGTTAGATGTTGAAAGAAATGTGGTGTATGTGCATGCTGGGACCAAACACCTTCTTCACCAGGCCAGGAAGCTTCAGGTGATGCAGTAGAAGCACTTCTACACCAGCAACGTTTAGCTAATGGGTAATGTTAAAGGTGCTGCAGGATCCTTCCCTGATTGGTTCGGGGAATCCATCCATCTTGCTTGTTAATCACAGCTGTGTGAAATGCAACGCCTCTCGATGGGGGAGAAACATAAGGAGGGAGGGAGCAAAGAGGGAGGGAGAGAGCAGAGAGGGAGGTTACTGTTTTTGTCTGTTTAGTCTCTCTCTCTTTACAACTCATATCTTACCCACAGTAGATTAAAGCAATTATTAACTTAATAAATATTAAACAAATTTGATGAGAGAGCATTTAAAAGAAATGTTTGTATATGTTGGATAATGTGTGTTCACCAGAGCTAACATCGCTAAGAGCAAGCAAAGGTCGCACAACATAGACACAACTCACAATCAGAGACAGAGAGAGAGCTAGAGAGCGACAGAGAGAGACAGACAAAGAGACAGAGAGACGACAGAGACGGATGAGAATGTGAAGCATGATCCTGGACCATCAAAGATTATTCCACAGATCTCAGTACCAAAGTGACGGTGCTTTACTGTGCATGAGGAACAAATACAGACATCAAGGTCCAAAAAACAAGCGTGCTGTTTTATGACTCTTGCCTGCATTGTATGTTTGTACGTCCTGGCACTTAATGTACGCACTTATTGTATGTTTGTACGTCCTGGCACTTAATGTACGCACTTATTGTATGTTTGTACGTCCTGGCACTTAATGTACACACTTATTGCATGTTTGTACGTCCTGGCACTTAAAAATAGTACTAAGCATCGTGTAGCATCTTATCCTAGCTATCGTATACTAATACGGGGAATGGGTTAAACTAGCAATTGTAAGTGCTTTGAACTGGTTCTATGAACATCCTTACTGTACCGACAGATATATTGTTGTTTCTCTTTCTTCTGACTAATGTACTTACTGTAGGTCGCTTTGAATGAAAGTGTCTGTTAAATGCCCTAAATGTTATTGTAAATACATGAGCAAACAAATCATTCATATATATAAGAAGACTTCATAAACCTAAGCACACCTACTTCATAAACCTAACCCACACACAGCGGGTTGTGACCCTAACCCTGACCCTACCTTGACCATGACCAGGCCAGCCACGGTGAGGTCACGGTCTAACCAGGTGTGACCCTAACCCTGACCCTACCTTGACCATGACCAGGCCAGCCACGGTGAGGTCACGGTCTAACCAGGTGTGACCCTAACCCTGACCCTACCTTGACCATGACCAGGCCAGCCACGGTGAGGTCACGGTCTAACCAGGTGTGACCCTAACCCTGACCCTACCTTGACCATGACCAGGCCAGCCACGGTGAGGTCACGGTCTAACCAGGTGTGACCCTAACCCTGACCCTACCTTGACCATGACCAGGCCAGCCACGGTGAGGTCACAGTCTAACCAGGTGTGACCCTAACCCTGACCCTACCTTGACCATGACCAGGCCAGCCACGGTGAGGTCACGGTCTAACCAGGTGTGACCCTAACCCTGACCCTACCTTGACCAGGCCAGCCACGGTGAGGTCACTGTCTAACCAGGTGTTCCAGATGCCGTAGCACTCCACCCCCACCTGGAGAAATCCCTGGGAGGTCTTCTTAGAGTGCGGCTTCACCTGGAGGAGGGAGGGAGAGAGACAAACAGACAGAGAGAGCGAAAGAGAGAGAGAGAGAGAGAGAGAGAGAGAGAGAGAGAGAGAGAGAGAGAGAGAGAGAGACAGACAGACGACAAAGACAGATGAGAATGTGAAGCATGATCCTGGACCATCAAAGATTATTCCACAGATCTCAGTACCAAAGTGACGGTGCTTTACTGTGCATGAGGAACAAATACAGACATCAAGGTCCAAAAAACAAGCGTGCTGTTTTATGACTCTTACCTGCATTGTATGTTTGTACGTCCTGGCACTTAATGTACGCACTTATTGTATGTTTGTACGTCCTGGGACTTAATGTACGCACTTATTGTATGTTTGTACGTCCTGGCACTTAAAAATAGTACTTAGCATCGTGTAGCATCTTATCCTAGCTATCGTTGTAGTATACGGGGAATGGGTTTAACTAGCAATTGTAAGTGCTTTGAACTGGTTCTATGAACATCCTTACTGTACCGACAGATATATTGTTGTTTCTCTTTCTTCTGACTAATGTACTTACTGTAGGTCGCTTTGAATGAAAGTGTCTGTTAAATGCCCTAAATGTTATCGTAAATACATGAGCAAACAAATCATTCATATATATAAGAAGACTTCATAAACCTAAGCACACCTACTTCATAAACCTAACCCACACACAGCGGGTTGTGACAATAACCCTGACCCTACCTTGACCATGACCAGGCCAGCCACGGTGAGGTCACAGTCTAACCAGGTGTGACCCTAACCCTGACCCTACCTTGACCATGACCAGGCCAGCCACGGAGAGGTCACAGTCTAACCAGGTGTGACCCTAACCCTGACCCTACCTTGACCATGACCAGGCCAGCCACGGTGAGGTCACGGTCTAACCAGGTGTGACCCTAACCCTGACCCTACCTTGACCACGACCAGGCCAGCCACGGAGAGGTCACAGTCTAACCAGGTGTGACCCTAACCCTGACCCTACCTTGACCAGGCCAGCCACGGTGAGGTCACTGTCTAACCAGGTGTTCCAGATGCCGTAGCACTCCACCCCCACCTGGAGACATCCCTGGGAGGTCTTCTTAGAGCGCGGCTTCACCTGGAGGAGGGAGGGAGAGAGACAAACAGACAGAGAGAGCGAAAGAGAGAAAGAGAGATAACGAAAGACAGACAGAGACATATGAGATTGTGAAGCATGATCCTGAACCGGCACTATTGAACTTTTCTACTGCAGCCATGTACTCCATCAAATAACATGTGAACTAGAAAGTTGATCAAGAATAAACTGGATATAAAGGAAATCTTTTTCAGCCATTTCTTCATTCGGCAGTGACAGCAGCAGACACTCATTTTATAAGTTTTAATGGGAACTGTGGCAGAGGACTCTGATGAGGTTTATCTTTCAATGTACTCCAAAATGAATGCATTGCATCGCATAGTACTTGCACATGGAGGTAAGCAAACATGAAGACCGAGGTCTAGCAGAGTCTTACCGTGGTATGGGGAGACCCCTTTGTTGACAACCTGCAGGAAGTCTTTGGCAGCTTTCTGCACAGCGTCCTGTGAAGTCATGATCAGGGACTAGACAAGGAGGACGAGGAAAAGCACAGGCTGGTATTTTAAAAAGGTCGGCTACTGGGCACTTACCCTACAATTAAAAAGCATGAATCCATAATCCTAACTAACTAAAGAAGCGCCCGTTAGTTACAGTAGCTAGTGCGTTAGCTTATGGAGCTGCAATGCACAACAGACGAATCAACCAGATCTCAGTACCAAAGTGACGGCGCTTTACTGTGCATGAGGAACAAATACAGACATCAAGGTCCAAAAAACAAGCGTGCTGTTTTATGACTCTTACCTGCATTAACTGGACTTTGAAAGTAGGGCGAGAAGACAGCTTCCGTCTCAGCACCAGTGACAGCGTGCGTCAATCAGCTATCAGAACGCAGAAGAAGAAGTTATGAAATCTTAATAACACTGCCCTCTATCGGGTTGGAAGTGCAACTGATAAGGAACAAGAATTAATATATTTTTTTCAAATAGAAAAATAATTATAATAACTATAGTTATCCACAGATACACGGAATACCTAATAATAATATGCATAACTTTTCTTCCATATTTTGGAGACAAAGACGGCACTATGTGCTTTGATTTGTTGAACACATTACTTGAATTGTAGTCAAACAAAATAATGTCACTCATACATCGCTTCATTTGTGAACATTTGAATGCCTTTCTAAAAGAAAATGTGCTCTATTAATTTCTTTAACTTTGTTTCAGCTTACTGGAGGATAGTCAAGGTAACTGGCATTGTTTCTCAATGTCTGCCTGTCGAATAAGGGTTGCTATGAAAACCTGCCACAGCAACTAATTACTAAATTGACCCATTACCATGGTAAAGAAGCCACTAAGTTACTTCATTCATTGTAAACGATTTTTAGCAGAAAACGTCCCTGCTTTATTTAAGCTTTAAATAACTTATAAACGTAAATCTTTCCCCACGTTGGTGTCTGCGGTAGGAGTCAAAATGTTGTCGTTACCTAGTTCCGCCACCAGAGGGCAGAGCTTCCGACGAAGTTGTCTTTAGCTGTTTACACCACAAGGGAGAAGGAGTGGCGAGGTGCCTCAAAGGATCCTGGGAGATATCGGATTTTTGCCGGTTGGACTCATAGCGCCTTCCTGGGTCTGTTTTACCACTGACTTTATGTGTAATATTAATAAGCAATTAATACGGAAACTACCTCGGTGAGTTGGGTGGAGTCGGCCGGAGTGACACCCTCATAAAGGCAGTTATGTTGTTGGGCTATGACGTGTGTTGTCCCGTTGCTCTGGTTGGCTCTCTTCAACTCCTGAGGTGTAACAGGCACGAGAGCTGCATGCTGCTTTAATCTTGGCGCACGTCTGACTATTTCCTGTCTGCTTGCTGGAATATGTTCAAATAAACGTAGGACAGCCATTTCTTAATATAATTCATTATTATGGCTGTTTATTTGATCGACATATTACCATGGTAAAGAAACCATTAATTAACTTAATTCATTATATAAATCTTTGCAGAAAACGATCCTGCTTTATTTCAGTTGATAACAATGAAGAGTAATACAAATATGAAGCAAAGAAGCAAAAGGATAACACAAGCGAAAAGCAATCAAGCTGTTGTATCCTACGTTTTATATTAATTCAATAAAGTTGTGTTGACTATATTACTGAATTATTTTTCACCTTGCTATCCAATCTTTTCCTTCTCTCTCAAACTCTTACTCTCCCTCCGTTATTTGTACAAGTTTCGTGTTACATTTTTAAAGTTATTTATAAGATTAATTAAAGGATCTGGATCGCCCTGCCCATGAAAGCTGTCTCCACGATGGGTTTCTGCAGCGGGAGTCAATATGTTGTAGTTACCTGGTTACGCCACAAGAGGGTAGAGAAGGGGCGGCGACTCTTCACAAAAAACAGGACAACGTCTTGCTATTTCTTCTTATATTCCTTATATATATAAATGGCGGTTTATTTATACATTTTTATTTTTAGATATTTTTTATATCTGTGAGACACATTCAAAGAAAAGGGTTCTCATCAAAACAATGGAGACGTACAGCCTATACCTTCATAGGCCTATTAATCCAACACGAGAGCACACATGATCAAAGTATCAAAGGATTACATGCATTCTGATCATAACGTTGGTACGTGATTTCAAGGTAACGCAGCCTACAGAAAAAAACAATGAGGGACAAATGCATGAATGGCATATTTTATTATATTGAGGGTCACCTACTTAGGAATACGACTACACTAGTTGAAGTTAGATGACATGTTGATGCTGGATAGGCGATCATCAATAACACACACACACGTGCAAGTTCAGACAAAAGCCCACCGTTAGATGTTGAAAGAAATGTGGTGTATGTGCATGCTGGGACCAAACACCTTCTTCACCAGGCCAGGAAGCTTCAGGTGATGCAGTAGAAGCACTTCTACACCAGCAACGTTTAGCTAATGGGTAATGTTAAAGGTGCTGCAGGATCCTTCCCTGATTGGTTCGGGGAATCCATCCATCTTGCTTGTTAATCACAGCTGTGTGAAATGCAACGCCTCTCGATGGGGGAGAAACATAAGGAGGGAGGGAGCAAAGAGGGAGGGAGAGAGCAGAGAGGGAGGTTACTGTTTTTGTCTGTTTAGTCTCTCTCTCTTTACAACTCATATCTTACCCACTGTAGATTAAAGCAATTATTAACTTAATAAATATTAAACAAATTTGATGAGAGAGCATTTAAAAGAAATGTTTGTATATGTTGGATAATGTGTGTTCACCAGAGCTAACATCGCTAAGAGCAAGCAAAGGTCGCACAACATAGACACAACTCACAATCAGAGACAGAGAGAGAGATAGAGAGCGACAGAGAGAGACAGACAAAGAGACAGAGAGACGACAGAGACGGATGAGAATGTGAAGCATGATCCTGGACCATCAAAGATTATTCCACAGATCTCAGTACCAAAGTGACGGTGCTTTACTGTGCATGAGGAACAAATACAGACATCAAGGTCCAAAAAACAAGCGTGCTGTTTTATGACTCTTGCCTGCATTGTATGTTTGTACGTCCTGGGACTTAATGTACGCACTTATTGTATGTTTGTACGTCCTGGCACTTAATGTACGCACTTATTGTATGTTTGTACGTCCTGGCACTTAATGTACGCACTTATTCCATGTTTGTACGTCCTGGCACTTAATGTACGCACTTATTGTATGTTTGTACGTCCTGGCACTTAAAAATAGTACTTAGCATCGTGTAGCATCTTATCCTAGCTATCGTTGTAGTATACGGGGAATGGGTTAAACTAGCAATTGTAAGTGCTTTGAACTGGTTCTATGAACATCCTTACTGTACCGACAGATATATTGTTGTTTCTCTTTCTTCTGACTAATGTACTTACTGTAGGTCGCTTTGAATGAAAGTGTCTGTTAAATGCCCTAAATGTTATTGTAAATACATGAGCAAACAAATCATTCATATATATAAGAAGACTTCATAAACCTAAGCACACCTACTTCATAAACCTAACCCACACACAGCGGGTTGTGACCCTAACCCTGACCCTACCTTGACCATGACCAGGCCAGCCACGGTGAGGTCACGGTCTAACCAGGTGTGACCCTAACCCTGACCCTACCTTGACCATGACCAGGCCAGCCACGGTGAGGTCACGGTCTAACCAGGTGTGACCCTACCTTGACCATGACCAGGCCAGCCACGGTGAGGTCACGGTCTAACCAGGTGTGACCCTAACCCTGACCCTACCTTGACCAGGCCAGCCACGGTGAGGTCACAGTCTAACCAGGTGTGACCCTAACCCTGACCCTACCTTGACCAGGCCAGCCACGGTGAGGTCACGGTCTAACCAGGTGTGACCCTAACCCTGACCCTACCTTGACCATGACCAGGCCAGTCACGGTGAGGTCACGGTCTAACCAGGTGTGACCCTAACCCTGACCCTACCTTGACCATGACCAGGCCAGCCACGGTGAGGTCACGGTCTAACCAGGTGTGACCCTAACCCTGACCCTACCTTGACCATGACCAGGCCAGCCACGGTGAGGTCACGGTCTAACCAGGTGTGACCCTAACCCTGACCCTACCTTGACCATGACCAGGCCAGCCACGGTGAGGTCACGGTCTAACCAGGTGTGACCCTAACCCTGACCCTACCTTGACCATGACCAGGCCAGCCACGGTGAGGTCACGGTCTAACCAGGTGTGACCCTAACCCTGACCCTACCTTGACCATGACCAGGCCAGCCACGGTGAGGTCACGGTCTAACCAGGTGTGACCCTAACCCTGACCCTACCTTGACCATGACCAGGCCAGCCACGGTGAGGTCAAGGTCTAACCAGGTGTTCCAGATGCCGTAGCACTCCACCCCCACCTGGAGACATCCCTGGGAGGTCTTCTTAGAGCGCGGCTTCACCTGGAGGAGGGAGGGAGAGAGACAGACAGACAGAGAGAGAAAGAGAGAGAGAGACAGAAAGAGAGAGACAGAAAGACAGATAGAGACAGACAGATGGACAGACAGAGAGATAGAGACAGACAGACAGACAGACAGACGGACAGAGACAGACAGAGACATCAGAGACAGATGAGAAGGTGAAGCATTATCCTGGACCATCAAAGATTATTCCACAGATCTCAGTACCAAAGTGACGGTGCTTTACTGTGCATGAGGAACAAATACAGACATCAAGGTCCAAAAAACAAGCGTGCTGTTTTATGACTCTTACCTGCATTGTATGTTTGTACGTCCTGGCACTTAATGTACGCACTTATTGTATGTTTGTACGTCCTGGCACTTAATGTACGCACTTATTGTATGTTTGTACGTCCTGGCACTTAATGTACACACTTATTGTATGTTTGTACGTCCTGGCACTTAATGTACGCACTTATTGTATGTTTGTACGTCCTGGCACTTAATGTACGCACTTATTGTATGTTTGTACGTCCTGGCACTTAATGTACGCACTTATTGTATGTTTGTACGTCCTGGCACTTAATGTACGCACACTTATTGTATGTTTGTACGTCCTGGCACTTAAAAATAGTACTTAGCATCGTGTAGCATCTTATCCTAGCTATCGTTGTAGTATACGGGGAATGGGTTTAACTAGCAATTGTAAGTGCTTTGAACTGGTTCTATGAACATCCTTACTGTACCGACAGATATATTGTTGTTTCTCTTTCTTCTGACTAATGTACTTACTGTAGGTCGCTTTGAATGAAAGTGTCTGTTAAATGCCCTAAATGTTATTGTAAATACATGAGCAAACAAATCATTC
This sequence comes from Lota lota, assembly GCA_026745465.1. Lineage (NCBI taxonomy): Eukaryota > Metazoa > Chordata > Actinopteri > Gadiformes > Lotidae > Lota > Lota lota. Next base: position 86,289 of record JACYXH010000379.1, on the reverse strand, counting down.
ATATATATAAGAAGACTTCATAAACCTAAGCACACCTACTTCATAAACCTAACCCACACACAGCGGGTTGTGACAATAACTCTGACCCTACCTTGACCATGACCAGGCCAGCCACGGTGAGGTCACGGTATAACCAGGTGTGACCCTAACCCTGACCCTACCTTGACCACGACCAGGCCAGCCACGGTGAGGTCACTGTCTAACCAGGTGTGACCCTAACCCTGACCCTACCTTGACCATGACCAGGCCAGCAACGGAGAGGTCACAGTCTAACCAGGTGTGACCCTAACCCTGACCCTACCTTGACCATGACCAGGCCAGCCACAGTGAGGTCACGGTCTAACCAGGTGTGACCCTAACCCTGACCCTACCTTGACCATGACCAGGCCAGCCACGGTGAGGTCACGGTCTAACCAGGTGTGACCCTAACCCTGACCCTACCTTGACCAGGCCAGCCACGGTGAGGTCACGGTCTAACCAGGTGTGACCCTAACCCTGACCCTACCTTGACCAGGCCAGCCACGGTGAGGTCACTGTCTAACCAGGTGTTCCAGATGCCGTAGCACTCCACCCCCACCTGGAGAAATCCCTGGGAGGTCTTCTTAGAGCGCGGCTTCACCTGGAGGAGGGAGGGAGAGAGACAAACAGACAGAGAGAGCGAAAGAGAGAAAGAGAGATAACGAAAGACAGACAGAGACATATGAGATTGTGAAGCATGATCCTGAACCGGCACTATTGAACTTTTCTACTGCAGCCATGTACTCCATCAAATAACATGTGAACTAGAAAGTTGATCAAGAATAAACTGGATATAAAGGAAATCTTTTTCAGCCATTTCTTCATTCGGCAGTGACAGCAGCAGACACTCATTTTATAAGTTTTAATGGGAACTGTGGCAGAGGACTCTGATGAGGTTTATCTTTCAATGTACTCCAAAATGAATGCATTGCATCGCATAGTACTTGCACATGGAGGTAAGCAAACATGAAGACCGAGGTCTAGCAGAGTCTTACCGTGGTATGGGGAGACCCCTTTGTTGACAACCTGCAGGAAGTCTTTGGCAGCTTTCTGCACAGCGTCCTTGGAAGTCATGATCAGGGACTAGACAAGGAGGACGAGGAAAAGCACAGGCTGGTATTTTAAAAAGGTCGGCTACTGGGCACTTACCCTACAATTAAAAAGCATGAATCCATAATCCTAACTAACTAAAGAAGCGCCCGTTAGTTACAGTAGCTAGTGCGTTAGCTTATGGAGCTGCAATGCACAACAGACGAATCAACCAGATCTCAGTACCAAAGTGACGGCGCTTTACTGTGCATGAGGAACAAATACAGACATCAAGGTCCAAAAAACAAGCGTGCTGTTTTATGACTCTTACCTGCATTAACTGGACTTTGAAAGTAGGGCGAGAAGACAGCTTCCGTCTCAGCACCAGTGACAGCGTGCGTCAATCAGCTATCAGAACGCAGAAGAAGAAGTTATGAAATCTTAATAACACTGCCCTCTATCGGGTTGGAAGTGCAACTGATAAGGAACAAGAATTAATATATTTTTTTCAAATAGAAAAATAATTATAATAACTATAGTTATCCACAGATACACGGAATACCTAATAATAATATGCATAACTTTTCTTCCATATTTTGGAGACAAAGACGGCACTATGTGCTTTGATTTGTTGAACACATTACTTGAATTGTAGTCAAACAAAATAATGTCACTCATACATCGCTTCATTTGTGAACATTTGAATGCCTTTCTAAAAGAAAATGTGCTCTATTAATTTCTTTAACTTTGTTTCAGCTTACTGGAGGATAGTCAAGGTAACTGGCATTGTTTCTCAATGTCTGCCTGTCGAATAAGGGTTGCTATGAAAACCTGCCACAGCAACTAATTACTAAATTGACCCATTACCATGGTAAAGAAGCCACTAAGTTACTTCATTCATTGTAAACGATTTTTAGCAGAAAACGTCCCTGCTTTATTTAAGCTTTAAATAACTTATAAACGTAAATCTTTCCCCACGTTGGTGTCTGCGGTAGGAGTCAAAATGTTGTCGTTACCTAGTTCCGCCACCAGAGGGCAGAGCTTCCGACGAAGTTGTCTTTAGCTGTTTACACCACAAGGGAGAAGGAGTGGCGAGGTGCCTCAAAGGATCCTGGGAGATATCGGATTTTTGCCGGTTGGACTCATAGCGCCTTCCTGGGTCTGTTTTACCACTGACTTTATGTGTAATATTAATAAGCAATTAATACGGAAACTACCTTGGTGAGTTGGGTGGAGTCGGCCGGAGTGACACCCTCATAAAGGCAGTTATGTTGTTGGGCTATGACGTGTGTTGTCCCGTTGTTCTGGTTGGCTCTCTTCAACTCCTGAGGTGTAACAGGCACGAGAGCTGCATGCTGCTTTAATCTTGGCGCACGTCTGACTATTTCCTGTCTGCTTGCTGGAATATGTTCAAATAAACGTAGGACAGCCATTTCTTAATATAATTCATTATTATGGCTGTTTATTTGATCGACATATTACCATGGTAAAGAAACCATTAATTAACTTAATTCATTATATAAATCTTTGCAGAAAACGATCCTGCTTTATTTCAGTTGATAACAATGAAGAGTAATACAAATATGAAGCAAAGAAGCAAAAGGATAACACAAGCGAAAAGCAATCAAGCTGTTGTATCCTACGTTTTATATTAATTCAATAAAGTTGTGTTGACTATATTACTGAATTATTTTTCACCTTGCTATCCAATCTTTTCCTTCTCTCTCAAACTCTTACTCTCCCTCCGTTATTTGTACAAGTTTCGTGTTACATTTTTAAAGTTATTTATAAGATTAATTAAAGGATCTGGATCGCCCTGCCCATGAAAGCTGTCTCCACGATGGGTTTCTGCAGCGGGAGTCAATATGTTGTAGTTACCTGGTTACGCCACAAGAGGGTAGAGAAGGGGCGGCGACTCTTCACCAAAAACAGGACAACGTCTTGCTATTTCTTCTTATATTCCTTATATATATAAATGGCGGTTTATTTATACATTTTTATTTTTAGATATTTTTTATATCTGTGAGACACATTCAAAGAAAAGGGTTCTCATCAAAACAATGGAGACGTACAGCCTATACCTTCATAGGCCTATTAATCCAACACGAGAGCACACATGATCAAAGTATCAAAGGATTACATGCATTCTGATCATAACGTTGGTACGTGATTTCAAGGTAACGCAGCCTACAGAAAAAAACAATGAGGGACAAATGCATGAATGGCATATTTTATTATATTGAGGGTCACGCTACTTAGGAATACGACTACACTAGTTGAAGTTAGATGACATGTTGATGCTGGATAGGCGATCATCAATAACACACACACACGTGCAAGTTCAGACAAAAGCCCACCGTTAGATGTTGAAAGAAATGTGGTGTATGTGCATGCTGGGACCAAACACCTTCTTCACCAGGCCAGGAAGCTTCAGGTGATGCAGTAGAAGCACTTCTACACCAGCAACGTTTAGCTAATGGGTAATGTTAAAGGTGCTGCAGGATCCTTCCCTGATTGGTTCGGGGAATCCATCCATCTTGCTTGTTAATCACAGCTGTGTGAAATGCAACGCCTCTCGATGGGGGAGAAACATAAGGAGGGAGGGAGCAAAGAGGGAGGGAGAGAGCAGAGAGGGAGGTTACTGTTTTTGTCTGTTTAGTCTCTCTCTCTTTACAACTCATATCTTACCCACAGTAGATTAAAGCAATTATTAACTTAATAAATATTAAACAAATTTGATGAGAGAGCATTTAAAAGAAATGTTTGTATATGTTGGATAATGTGTGTTCACCAGAGCTAACATCGCTAAGAGCAAGCAAAGGTCGCACAACATAGACACAACTCACAAATCAGAGACAGAGAGAGAGACAGAGAGAGAGATAGAGAGCGACAGAGAGAGACAGACAAAGAGACAGAGAGACGACAGAGACGGATGAGAATGTGAAGCATGATCCTGGACCATCAAAGATTATTCCACAGATCTCAGTACCAAAGTGACGGTGCTTTACTGTGCATGAGGAACAAATACAGACATCAAGGTCCAAAAAACAAGCGTGCTGTTTTATGACTCTTGCCTGCATTGTATGTTTGTACGTCCTGGCACTTAATGTACGCACTTATTGTATGTTTGTACGTCCTGACACTTAATGTACGCACTTATTGTATGTTTGTACGTCCTGGCACTTAATGTACGCACTTATTGTATGTTTGTACGTCCTGGCACTTAATGTACACACTTATTGCATGTTTGTACGTCCTGGCACTTAAAAATAGTACTAAGCATCGTGTAGCATCTTATCCTAGCTATCGTATACTAATACGGGGAATGGGTTAAACTAGCAATTGTAAGTGCTTTGAACTGGTTCTATGAACATCCTTACTGTACCGACAGAGATATATTGTTGTTTCTCTTTCTTCTGACAAATGTACTTACTGTAGGTCGCTTTGAATGAAAGCGTCTGTTAAATGCCCTAAATGTTATTGTAAATACATGAGCAAACACATCATTCATATACATAAGAAGACTTCATAAACCTAAGCACACCTACTTCATAAACCTAACCCACACACAGCGGGTTGTGACAATAACCCTGACCCTACCTTGACCATGACCAGGCCAGCCACGGTGAGGTCACGGTCTAACCAGGTGTGACCCTAACCCTGACCCTACCTTGACCATGACCAGGCCAGCCACGGTGAGGTCACGGTCTAACCAGGTGTGACCCTAACCCTGACCCTACCTTGACCATGACCAGGCCAGCCACGGTGAGGTCACGGTCTAACCAGGTGTGACCCTAACCCTGACCCTACCTTGACCAGGCCAGCCACGGTGAGGTCACGGTCTAACCAGGTGTGACCCTAACCCTGACCCTACCTTGACCAGGCCAGCCACGGTGAGGTCACTGTCTAACCAGGTGTGACCCTAACCCTGACCCTACCTTGACCAGGCCAGCCACGGTGAGGTCACTGTCTAACCAGGTGTTCCAGATGCCGTAGCACTCCACCCCCACCTGGAGACATCCCTGGGAGGTCTTCTTAGAGCGCGGCTTCACCTGGAGGAGGGAGGGAGAGAGACAAACAGACAGAGAGAGCGAAAGAGAGAAAGAGAGATAACGAAAGACAGACAGAGACATATGAGATTGTGAAGCATGATCCTGAACCGGCACTATTGAACTTTTCTACTGCAGCCATGTACTCCATCAAATAACATGTGAACTAGAAAGTTGATCAAGAATAAACTGGATATAAAGGAAATCTTTTTCAGCCATTTCTTCATTCGGCAGTGACAGCAGCAGACACTCATTTTATAAGTTTTAATGGGAACTGTGGCAGAGGACTCTGATGAGGTTTATCTTTCAATGTACTCCAAAATGAATGCATTGCATCGCATAGTACTTGCACATGGAGGTAAGCAAACATGAAGACCGAGGTCTAGCAGAGTCTTACCGTGGTATGGGGAGACCCCTTTGTTGACAACCTGCAGGAAGTCTTTGGCAGCTTTCTGCACAGCGTCCTGTGAAGTCATGATCAGGGACTAGACAAGGAGGACGAGGAAAAGCACAGGCTGGTATTTTAAAAAGGTCGGCTACTGGGCACTTACCCTACAATTAAAAAGCATGAATCCATAATCCTAACTAACTAAAGAAGCGCCCGTTAGTTACAGTAGCTAGTGCGTTAGCTTATGGAGCTGCAATGCACAACAGACGAATCAACCAGATCTCAGTACCAAAGTGACGGCGCTTTACTGTGCATGAGGAACAAATACAGACATCAAGGTCCAAAAAACAAGCGTGCTGTTTTATGACTCTTACCTGCATTAACTGGACTTTGAAAGTAGGGCGAGAAGACAGCTTCCGTCTCAGCACCAGTGACAGCGTGCGTCAATCAGCTATCAGAACGCAGAAGAAGAAGTTATGAAATCTTAATAACACTGCCCTCTATCGGGTTGGAAGTGCAACTGATAAGGAACAAGAATTAATATATTTTTTTCAAATAGAAAAATAATTATAATAACTATAGTTATCCACAGATACACGGAATACATAATAATAATATGCATAACTTTTCTTCCATATTTTGGAGACAAAGGCGGCACTATGTGCTTTGATTTGTTGAACACATTACTTGAATTGTAGTCAAACAAAATAATGTCACTCATACATCGCTTCATTTGTGAACATTTGAATGCCTTTCTAAAAGAAAATGTGCTCTATTAATTTCTTTAACTTTGTTTCAGCTTACTGGAGGATAGTCAAGGTAACTGGCGTTGTTTCTCAATGTCTGCCTGTCGAATAAGGGTTGCTATGAAAACCTGCCACAGCAACTAATTACTAAATTGACCCATTACCATGGTAAAGAAGCCACTAAGTTACTTCATTCATTGTAAACGATTTTTAGCAGAAAACGTCCCTGCTTTATTTAAGCTTTAAATAACTTATAAACGTAAATCTTTCCCCACGTTGGTGTCTGCGGTAGGAGTCAAAATGTTGTCGTTACCTAGTTCCGCCACCAGAGGGCAGAGCTTCCGACGAAGTTGTCTTTAGCTGTTTACACCACAAGGGAGAAGGAGTGGCGAGGTGCCTCAAAGGATCCTGGGAGATATCGGATTTTTGCCGGTTGGACTCATAGCGCCTTCCTGGGTCTGTTTTACCACTGACTTTATGTGTAATATTAATAAGCAATTAATACGGAAACTACCTCGGTGAGTTGGGTGGAGTCGGCCGGAGTGACACCCTCATAAAGGCAGTTATGTTGTTGGGCTATGACGTGTGTTGTCCCTTTGCTCTGGTCGGCTCTCTTCAACTCCTGAGGTGTAACAGGCACGAGAGCTGCATGCTGCTTTAATCTTGGCGCACGTCTGACTATTTCCTGTCTGCTTGCTGGAATATGTTCAAATAAACGTAGGACAGCCATTTCTTAATATAATTCATTATTATGGCTGTTTATTTGATCGACATATTACCATGGTAAAGAAACCATTAATTAACTTAATTAATTATATAAATCTTTGCAGAAAACGATCCTGCTTTATTTCAGTTGATAACAATGAAGAGTAATACAAATATGAAGCAAAGAAGCAAAAGGATAACACAAGCGAAAAGCAATCAAGCTGTTGTATCCTACGTTTTATATTAATTCAATAAAGTTGTGTTGACTATATTACTGAATTATTTTTCACCTTGCTATCCAATCTTTTCCTTCTCTCTCAAACTCTTACTCTCCCTCCGTTATTTGTACAAGTTTCGTGTTACATTTTTAAAGTTATTTATAAGATTAATTAAAGGATCTGGATCGCCCTGCCCATGAAAGCTGTCTCCACGATGGGTTTCTGCAGCGGGAGTCAATATGTTGTAGTTACCTGGTTACGCCACAAGAGGGTAGAGAAGGGGCGGCGACTCTTCACAAAAAACAGGACAACGTCTTGCTATTTCTTCTTATATTCCTTATATATATAAATGGCGGTTTATTTATACATTTTTATTTTTAGATATTTTTTATATCTGTGAGACACATTCAAAGAAAAGGGTTCTCATCAAAACAATGGAGACGTACAGCCTATACCTTCATAGGCCTATTAATCCAACACGAGAGCACACATGATCAAAGTATCAAAGGATTACATGCATTCTGATCATAACGTTGGTACGTGATTTCAAGGTAACGCAGCCTACAGAAAAAAACAATGAGGGACAAATGCATGAATGGCATATTTTATTATATTGAGGGTCACCTACTTAGGAATACGACTACACTAGTTGAAGTTAGATGACATGTTGATGCTGGATAGGCGATCATCAATAACACACACACACGTGCAAGTTCAGACAAAAGCCCACCGTTAGATGTTGAAAGAAATGTGGTGTATGTGCATGCTGGGACCAAACACCTTCTTCACCAGGCCAGGAAGCTTCAGGTGATGCAGTAGAAGCACTTCTACACCAGCAACGTTTAGCTAATGGGTAATGTTAAAGGTGCTGCAGGATCCTTCCCTGATTGGTTCGGGGAATCCATCCATCTTGCTTGTTAATCACAGCTGTGTGAAATGCAACGCCTCTCGATGGGGGAGAAACATAAGGAGGGAGGGAGCAAAGAGGGAGGGAGAGAGCAGAGAGGGAGGTTACTGTTTTTGTCTGTTTAGTCTCTCTCTCTTTACAACTCATATCTTACCCACAGTAGATTAAAGCAATTATTAACTTAATAAATATTAAACAAATTTGATGAGAGAGCATTTAAAAGAAATGTTTGTATATGTTGGATAATGTGTGTTCACCAGAGCTAACATCGCTAAGAGCAAGCAAAGGTCGCACAACATAGACACAACTCACAATCAGAGACAGAGAGAGAGATAGAGAGCGACAGAGAGAGACAGACAAAGAGACAGAGAGACGACAGAGACGGATGAGAATGTGAAGCATGATCCTGGACCATCAAAGATTATTCCACAGATCACAGTACCAAAGTGACGGTGCTTTACTGTGCATGAGGAACAAATACAGACATCAAGGTCCAAAAAACAAGCGTGCTGTTTTATGACTCTTGCCTGCATTGTATGTTTGTACGTCCTGGCACTTAATGTACGCACTTATTGTATGTTTGTACGTCCTGGCACTTAATGTACGCACTTATTGTATGTTTGTACGTCCTGGCACTTAATGTACGCACTTATTGTATGTTTGTACGTCCTGGCACTTAATGTACGCACTTATTGTATGTTTGTACGTCCTGGCACTTAATGTACGCACTTATTGCATGTTTGTACGTCCTGGCACTTAATGTACGCACTTATTGTATGTTTGTACGTCCTGGCACTTAAAAATAGTACTTAGCATCATGTAGCATCTTATCCTAGCTATCGTTGTAGTATACGGGGAATGGGTTTAACTAGCAATTGTAAGTGCTTTGAACTGGTTCTATGAACATCCTTACTGTACCGACAAAGATATATTGTTGTTTCTCTTTCTTCTGACTAATGTACTTACTGTAGGTCGTTTTGAATGAAAGAGTCTGTTAAATGCCCTAAATGTTATTGTAAATACATGAGCAAACATATCATTCATATACATAAGAAGACTTCATAAACCTAAGCACACCTACTTCATAAACCTAACCCACACACAGCGGGTTGTGACAATTACCCTGACCCTACCTTGACCATGACCAGGCCAGCCACGGTGAGGTCACGGTCTAACCAGGTGTGACCCTAACCCTGACCCTACCTTGACCATGACCAGGCCAGCCACGGTGAGGTCACGGTCTAACCAGGTGTGACCCTAACCCTGACCCTACCTTGACCATGACCAGGCCAGCCACGGTGAGGTCACGGTCTAACCAGGTGTGACCCTAACCCTGACCCTACCTTGACCATGACCAGGCCAGCCACGGTGAGGTCACGGTCTAACCAGGTGTTCCAGATGCCGTAGCACTCCACCCCCACCTGGAGACATCCCTGGGAGGTCTTCTTAGAGCGCGGCTTCACCTGGAGGAGGGAGGGAGAGAGACAGACAGACAGAGAGAGAAAGAGAGAGAGAGAGAGACAGAAAGAGAGAGACAGAAAGACAGATAGAGACAGACAGATGGACAGACAGAGAGATAGAGACAGACAGACAGACAGACAGACGGACAGAGACAGACAGAGACATCAGAGACAGATGAGAAGGTGAAGCATTATCCTGGACCATCAAAGATTATTCCACAGATCTCAGTACCAAAGTGACGGTGCTTTACTGTGCATGAGGAACAAATACAGACATCAAGGTCCAAAAAACAAGCGTGCTGTTTTATGACTCTTACCTGCATTGTATGTTTGTACGTCCTGGCACTTAATGTACGCACTTATTGTATGTTTGTACGTCCTGGCACTTAATGTACGCACTTATTGTATGTTTGTACGTCCTGGCACTTAATGTACACACTTATTGTATGTTTGTACGTCCTGGCACTTAATGTACGCACTTATTGTATGTTTGTACGTCCTGGCACTTAATGTACGCACTTATTGTATGTTTGTACGTCCTGGCACTTAATGTACGCACTTATTGTATGTTTGTACGTCCTGGCACTTAATGTACGCACACTTATTGTATGTTTGTACGTCCTGGCACTTAAAAATAGTACTTAGCATCGTGTAGCATCTTATCCTAGCTATCGTTGTAGTATACGGGGAATGGGTTTAACTAGCAATTGTAAGTGCTTTGAACTGGTTCTATGAACATCCTTACTGTACCGACAGATATATTGTTGTTTCTCTTTCTTCTGACTAATGTACTTACTGTAGGTCGCTTTGAATGAAAGTGTCTGTTAAATGCCCTAAATGTTATTGTAAATACATGAGCAAACAAATCATTCATATATATAAGAAGACTTCATAAACCTAAGCACACCTACTTCATAAACCTAACCCACACACAGCGGGTTGTGACAATAACTCTGACCCTACCTTGACCATGACCAGGCCAGCCACGGTGAGGTCACGGTCTAACCAGGTGTGACCCTAACCCTGACCCTACCTTGACCATGACCAGGCCAGCCACGGTGAGGTCACAGTCTAACCAGGTGTGACCCTAACCCTGACCCTACCTTGACCAGGCCAGCCACGGTGAGGTCACGGTCTAACCAGGTGTGACCCTAACCCTGACCCTACCTTGACCAGGCCAGCCACGGTGAGGTCACGGTCTAACCAGGTGTGACCCTAACCCTGACCCTACCTTGACCAGGCCAGCCACGGTGAGGTCACGGTCTAACCAGGTGTTCCAGATGCCGTAGCACTCCACCCCCACCTGGAGACATCCCTGGGAGGTCTTCTTAGAGCGCGGCTTCACCTGGAGGAGGGAGGGAGAGAGACAAACAGACAGAGAGAGCGAAAGAGAGAAAGAGAGATAACGAAAGACAGACAGAGACATATGAGATTGTGAAGCATGATCCTGAACCGGCACTATTGAACTTTTCTACTGCAGCCATGTACTCCATCAAATAACATGTGAACTAGAAAGTTGATCAAGAATAAACTGGATATAAAGGAAATCTTTTTCAGCCATTTCTTCATTCGGCAGTGACAGCAGCAGACACTCATTTTATAAGTTTTAATGGGAACTGTGGCAGAGGACTCTGATGAGGTTTATCTTTCAATGTACTCCAAAATGAATGCATTGCATCGCATAGTACTTGCACATGGAGGTAAGCAAACATGAAGACCGAGGTCTAGCAGAGTCTTACCGTGGTATGGGGAGACCCCTTTGTTGACAACCTGCAGGAAGTCTTTGGCAGCTTTCTGCACAGCGTCCTTGGAAGTCATGATCAGGGACTAGACAAGGAGGACGAGGAAAAGCACAGGCTGGTATTTTAAAAAGGTCGGCTACTGGGCACTTACCCTACAATTAAAAAGCATGAATCCATAATCCTAACTAACTAAAGAAGCGCCCGTTAGTTACAGTAGCTAGTGCGTTAGCTTATGGAGCTGCAATGCACAACAGACGAATCAACCAGATCTCAGTACCAAAGTGACGGCGCTTTACTGTGCATGAGGAACAAATACAGACATCAAGGTCCAAAAAACAAGCGTGCTGTTTTATGACTCTTACCTGCATTAACTGGACTTTGAAAGTAGGGCGAGAAGACAGCTTCCGTCTCAGCACCAGTGACAGCGTGAGTCAATCAGCTATCAGAACGCAGAAGAAGAAGTTATGAAATCTTAATCACACTGCCCTCTATCGGGTTGGAAGTGCAACTGATAAGGAACAAGAATTAATATATTTTTTTCAAATAGAAAAATAATTATAATAACTATAGTTATCCACAGATACACGGAATACATAATAATAATATGCATAACTTTTCTTCCATATTTTGGAGACAAAGGCGGCACTATGTGCTTTGATTTGTTGAACACATTACTTGAATTGTAGTCAAACAAAATAATGTCACTCATACATCGCTTCATTTGTGAACATTTGAATGCCTTTCTAAAAGAAAATGTGCTCTATTAATTTCTTTAACTTTGTTTCAGCTTACTGGAGGATAGTCAAGGTAACTGGCGTTGTTTCATAATGTCTGCCTGTCGAATAAGGGTTGCTATGAAAACCTGCCACAGCAACTAATTACTAAATTGACCCATTACCATGGTAAAGAAGCCATTAAGTTACTTCATTCATTGTAAACGATTTTTTGCAGAAAAACGTCCCTGCTTTATTTAAGCTTTAAATAACTTATAAACGTAAATCTTTCCCCACGTTGGTGTCTGCGGTAGGAGTCAAAATGTTGTCGTTACCTAGTTCCGCCACCAGAGGGCAGAGCTTCCGACGAAGTTGTCTTTAGCTGTTTACACCACAAGGGAGAAGGAGTGGCGAGGTGCCTCAAAGGATCCTGGGAGATATCGGATTTTTGCCGGTTGGACTCATAGCGCCTTCCTGGGTCTGTTTTACCACTGACTTTATGTGTAATATTAATAAGCAATTAATACGGAAACTACCTCGGTGAGTTGGGTGGAGTCGGCCGGAGTGACACCCTCATAAAGGCAGTTATGTTGTTGGGCTATGACGTGTGTTGTCCCGTTGCTCTGGTTGGCTCTCTTCAAGTCCTGAGGTGTAACAGGCACGAGAGCTGCATGCTGCTTTAATCTTGGCGCACGTCTGACTATTTCCTGTCTGCTTGCTGGAATATGTTCAAATAAACGTAGGACAGCCATTTCTTAATATAATTCATTATTATGGCTGTTTATTTGATCGACATATTACCATGGTAAAGAAGCCATTAATTAACTTAATTCATTATATAAATCTTTGCAGAAAACGATCCTGCTTTATTTCAGTTGATAACAATGAAGAGTAATACAAATATGAACCAAAGAAACAAGAGGATAACGCAAGCGAAAAGCAATCATGCTGTTGCATAATAGGTTTTATATTAATTCAATAAAGTTGTGTTGACTATATTACTGAATAAGTTTTCATCTTGCTATCCAATCTTTTCCTTCTCTCTCAAACTCTTAATCTCCCTCCGTTAATTGTACAAGTTTTGTGTTACATCTTTAAAGTTATTTATAACATTAATTAAAGGATCTGGATCGCCCTGCCCATGAAAGCTGTCTCCACGATGGGTTTCTGCAGTAGGAGTCAATATGGTGTAGTTACCTGGTTACGCCACAAGAGGGTAGAGAAGGGGCGACGTCTCTTCACCAAAAACAGGACAACGTCTTGCTATTTCTTCTTATATTCGTTATATACTGCTCAAAAAAATAAAGGGAACACTTAAACAGCACAATGTAACTCCAAGTGTTCCCTTTATTTTTTTGAGCAGTATATATAAATGGCGGTTTATTTAAACATTTTTATTTTATATCTGTGAGACACATTCAAATAAAACGGTTCTCATCAAAACAATGGAGACGTACAGCCTATACCTTGATAGGCCTATTAATCCAACACGAGATGGGATGGAGTCGATATGTTTATCTGTGTGAGACCGTAGGGCAAATTGACTCGTCAAATGCAGATGTTGAAACGTAGTTGTATTTCGTTATCTACCATAAACCATAAACCATAAACCTTCAAAAAGGGTTTGAATGTTATTTTTAGAATTCAGGTGATAAGTGTGTATTCAGGTGTTAATAACAGATGTTGTCAGATTTGTTTCGCACACTAGCAGTAACAGGTGAAAAAATATCTATATTGGCCAATGGGCAATAGTGGAGAGACTGTTACACATTAAAATAACAGGATGATCGTAGAAAGCAAACAGAGCAATGCTAGGAGAAATACAAAAAGTAGTGTGTAAGACAGATTTTGTTCAGTAGAAGTATGAGGACGATGGAGGCCTGTGGGAGAGTATAGTATAGTCAGTATACAGTATATACAGAGAGCAGCCATCAGTATAGTGGTCGACTTTTTGTTTTAAAATCAAATGCATTAAAGAGTAAATCATGTGTCAACATGATGCTGCGTCCAGGTGTTTTGTATTCTGTGTATTGTACAGGTGTGTGTGTGTGTGTGTGTGTGTGTACTGTAAAACCCAAGACTTCCAATAAGCGGCAACACAACCATATCAATACATGCTTTATTAATCCAAATAATTAGCAAAGTTGTTATTCCTTTAAAAAAAACGAACTCAAACTAGAAACATGAAGTTACTGAGAGCGTATATAATGACTCATGAGATTTCCTTTACAGAATGGACTTATTAATAAATAACAGCCTCAAACAAATAAATACATCTTATACGAACACGTTTCATTCAGACAACCCTTTTCTTAAAGAGAGATTACTGCATAACAAATCAAAACATGAACCCACTATAAAAATTTATGAAAAAACCATAAGTGTTTTATGTACAAAAGGTTAACCGGAAAATATCTGCATCGCCACGTTGCTATGACCACAAGGAGCGTGTGCCTGTGAGGGGTTTGTGTGTTTGTGTGTTTGGGGGACATTGTGTTCGTTGGTCCTTTTAAATAAAGTATATCAATGGAGAAAGACATTTCCCGAGGCACACCCAGACATTTATTATTAAAAATATTTACCCTACAACCGTCTAGTTTCCTTGCGTGTGTGTGTGTGTGTGTGTGTGTGTGTGTGTGTGTGTGTGTGTGTGTGTGTGTGTGTGTGTGTGTGTGTGTGTGTGTGTGTGTGTGTGTGTGTGTGTGTGTGTGTGTGTGTGTGTGCGTGCGTGCGTGTGTGTGTGCGTGTGTGTGTGTGCGTGCGCGCGCACACAGGGAGAATGATGGCATTACGTCACCTGGATTCATAACCAATGATAATCCTTTGTGCTTGATCTAATTAATTGATTTAATTAGCGGTCGTCAAAGTATTCATTAATCAGTTAATGGTTAAGGTCGTTAATCCCGTCGCCTGGGGAGAAGGATCGCAAAAGGGTGGAATGAAATGGCAGCGAACCCACAGAGTAGAAGAATAACCGCTTGTTGTTTAAAACTAAACTAGGAACAACAGTTAAGATGGGGCTGAAAGGGCAAACCCAAATTGTTCTGAATTAAAATCGACCCCATTAATAATAATATAACTGTTTGAAGATGTACCACACGTAAGCGTTCTCCATCACCATGCCTATAAGTAATACATTATTCATGGTTCAACGTGTCCAAGAAGCCGCTTCCCTGTTGAAACTTCAACGTGGGCATTTCCATATTCCACCGCGAGGACCGCCAGATTACAGTGCCTATAAAAGGACCAGCTGTAAGAGCGCTATTAGGACGTTATTCCAGCGCTGCTTTCCTGCTTGAATCCAAGTCTAGTATCCGACTCAGTGGGATGTAAATATGGCTTTCCAGCTTTCGGCTAGGGTTAGGGTTAGGGTTAGAGAGCAGCTGCAAGACGGCATGAAATGAAGCCCTGAACACCTTTGACCCTGCGTGTCTTTGCTCCTTCAGTCGCCACGTCCAACGACCACACACACACGAACTGCCTCAACAACCCCCCCGTTCTCTGGCCGCTGAATGGTTCGGTCCAAGGTGGGACGATGACGAAGGCACCCTGAGGTGACCTGTTGGCTTTGTGATGTCACAACATCACCGCAGGGGCTGGTGGACTTGGTTTCAAGTGTAGAGACGTGGTTAGGTCCGACGTAGGGGTGAACCCCACCCGGTACAGAGAGGGTGTGACCCCCCCCCCCCCCCCCCCCCCCAGAATCAGCACGGGGTCCGGGGGCCGGTTTGAACCTCTCACAGGTGTACCCAGTCGCTTGACCGTCTTTTGAATGCATCTCTTGCCCCCCTCTACTCCACCCCGCCCACAGCACCCGGGGGGTGGGGGGGGGGGGGGGGGGGGTCCCAGAGGGCGCGGTCAGATCCGAAGCAGGGGCCCCACAGCCTCAGTGAGGGGGGCCGTGGCGCCGTGGTCGCAGCCCAAGTCCACGACGGCGTGGGGGCCGCCGCTGCTCATTGGTCGGGAATTGTGGGGGCCGCCGCTGCTCATTGGTCGGGAATTGTGGGGGCCGCCGCTGCTCATTGGTCGGGTGTTAAGAGGGCCACTGCTCATTGGTCGAGAGTTAAGAGGGCCACTGCTCATTGGTCGAGAGTTAAGAGGGCCACTGCTCATTGGTCGAGAGTTAAGAGGGCCATTGCTCATTGGTCGAGTGTTGAGAGGCCCGCTGCTGATTGGTCGAGTGTTGAGAGGCCCGCTGCTGATTGGTCGGGAGTTAAGAGGGCCGCTGCTGATTGGTCGTGAGTTAAGAGGGCCGCTGCTGATTGGTCGGGAGTTAAGAGGGCCGCTGCTGATTGGTCGGGAGTTAAGAGGGCCGCTGCTGATTGGTCGGGAGTTAAGAGGGCCGCTGCTGATTGGTCGGGAGTTAAGAGGGCCGCTGCTGATTGGTCGGGAGTTAAGAGGGCCGCTGCTGATTGGTCGGGAGTTAAGAGGACCGCTTCCTACCATAGGTAGGTTGGGGGGACAGCTGGACGGCTGGGAGTCATCCACACACACGTCCACCTCCACCTGCCTCTCCCGAAAATTCTGGATGTAGCTCTGTGTGTGTTGAGGAAGAGAGAGAGAGGTTTTATTTTGAACATAACTTTATCAACAGTCATTTATTACTCAGGACATAGTACAGTATTTACCAATAACTGGACACCTCGCTGTGCTATATTCCTTACATCTAAATATATATATGTGTGTGTGTTTGTGGATACGTGTGTGCGTGTGCATGCGTGCGCGTGTTGTGTGCGTGTTGTGTGTTGCGTGTGTGCGCTGACCGGTGACAGCACGTCCCCGTCGTAGCGCCGGATGGGGTGGGGCTTGCGGCGGTACGCGGGCTCGGCCGGTGCCGCCTTGGCCTGCGGCCCCGCCTTCTTCTTCTTCTGGCTCTTGGCGCCGCGGCCGCGGTCGTCACGGTGACGGATACGCATCACCTGCATGTGCCTCTGCTGCCGGCTGATGATCACTGGGAGGGAGGGAGGGAGGGGGAGAGAGAGAGAGAGAGAGAGAGAGAGAGAGAGAGAGAGAGAGAGAGAGAGAGAGAGAGAGAGAGAGAGAGAGAGAGAGAGAGAGAGAGAGACAGAGAGAGACAGAGACAGAGAGAGAGAGAGAGAGAGAGAGAGAGAGACAGAGAGAGACAGAGAGAGACAGAGACAGAGACAGAGAGAGAGAGAGAGAGAGAGAGAGAGAGAGAGAGAGAGAGAGAGAGAGAGAGAGAGAGAGACAGGGAGAGAGACAGAGACAGAGAGAGAGAGAGAGAGAGAGAGAGAGAGAGAGAGAGAGAGAGAGAGAGAGTCAGAGAGAAAGAGAGCGAGAGACAGACAGAGGGAGAAACAAACAGGGAGAGAGACAGAAAAAGACACAGAGATTGTGAGATAGACAAAGAGATATAGAAATCGAGAGACAGACAGAAAAGAGAGAGGAATCAATTGTGAGATTTTTTATTTTGAATTTATCAATAACATGTTTTGAGTGATCTATTTTATTATGACCATTTTATGCTTATTCTTTTTTTGACAATACTTTAATATTAAATATTATTAATTAAATATTGGCAAAAAAAACACTGGTTATGATGATATGATTAAAATGCTTCAGCAGCAGTTACTGCATCATGTGTTTGTGTGTGCTAATGAAACAAAAGTCAAGACAATTCTACAAATACAAATCAAACGGATTGAAAAATCCATCCCAGCATTCCATTGATTTATATTGATTTCAATATAAATCAAGAGGAATTGAGGGTATGGCCGCGAAGGCTGACTTTTATCGTTGAATTGTCGGTCGACTGAAATCTTCTGCGACTGGAACAACATGTGAACATGTTCTGCTTTCAATAAGACGACATGACATGATGACATGAAGATGAACACATGAACTACACTCCTAGGGTCAACAGGTCTCCAACAGACTCCATTTCATCCCAAAAGCAAACATCCAACTGAAATTCCCCCCCCCCCACACACACGACATGAACTCAGACACCCCACACTCACACGTTTATGTTCTGACTGCCTGACATGCAAACGCAGCTACGCACACACCAACCCACACATGTTTATCCTGTTACTGTCTCATACATCTCTGCATGCATACATGTATGATCTCAAAAGGCATCAGCTTTAAAGATCAGATAAGCATCTGTTGAAACGCACGCACGCACACACACACACACACACTGACAAATACACACACTGACACACGCACGCACGCACGCACGCACACACATGCACGCATGCAGCACTGATTCCTGGACAGGAAGAAGGTTAAATCCTCCCCCCTCCTAAATCTCTCTCTCCCTCTCCCTCTCTCTCTCCATCTCCCTCTCTCTCTCTCTCACCGTCTCTCTCCCTCTCTCTCTCTCTCCAATGCTGTTTTCATTTCATGCCTCGCACTCTTTCCACGCTGTTAAACATCCTATTTATAACATATGAAAAGCACTAAGCAGAAAAGATAGGGAGTAATACATTCAATTTAATTTGTCTTAAATTCAATAGACAATATTTATTTAACGAGGATGATCAGACTGGAAAGGGTTCGCCCTCTTTCCACCAAGTCTCACGGACACGAGTGAGACGACGAAGATGCACTGCACTGTAAGATGCACTGCACTGTAAGATGCAGTGCACAGTAAGATGCACTGCACTGTTAGATTCACTGCACTATAAGATGCAGTGCACAGTAAGATGCACTGCACTGTAAGATGCACTGCACTATAAGATGCAGTGCACAGTAAGATGCACTGCACTGTAAGGTGCACTGCACTGTAAGATGCAGTGCACTGTAAGATGCACTGCACTGTAAGATGCAGTGCACTGTAAGATGCACTGCACTGTAAGATGCACAGCACTGTAAGATGCACAGCACTGTAAGATGCAGTGCACTGTAAGATGCACTGCACTGTAAGATGCACTGCACTATAAGATGCAGTGCACAGTAAGATGCACTGCACTGTAAGGTGCACTGCACTGTAAGATGCACAGCACTGTAAGATGCACAGCACTGTAAGATGCACAGCACTGTAAGATGCAGTGCACTGTAAGATGCAGTGACTGCACTTCCCTACACCTACTGAAAATAAATGAAAAGAACTCAATCCACAACAATCCAAGAGACAAAATGAAAGCAAGCCCCCCAGGTCCCGACGAGCAAGACGAACAGAAGACGGACAGAAGAAGCGTTGCTAGGCGACCCAGCGGTCCTCACCCTTGGTGTGTGAGTAGCCCTCGGCGGTCACCTTCCACTGCACCAGTACTCCCAGCACGGCCAGCGCGGCCCACGAGCCCAGCACCGCCCAGGTCACCCAGCACACAGGCTTGGTCCGGGGGACCGCCTTCAGCCGCTCGTACACGTACAGCACCAGGCCCAGCAGCTCGGCGAAGTAGTCCAGCGCCACGGCGATGACGGCCGCGCCGAAGCAGGCGGTGGACAGCGTGGTGAACAGCCGCTGCCACTGCAGCGTCAGCACGGCGAACAGGGTGCCCAGGCCCAGCAGGAGGCCCAGGGGCACCCACACGGAGCGGGGAGGGCTGGCCGACAGCTCCTCCAGGCCCACCAGCGTGGCCACGGCCACCAGCAGGCCCAGCAGCAGGCCCACCATGAAGAGGCCCACGCTGCGCACCAGCATGGTGACCAGGCCGCACAGCACGCCCACACCCAGCCCCACGCCCACCGAGGCCTCCGCGCTCAGCTGGGTGTCCAGCACCCGCTCCCTGTAGCACAGCAGGAAGATGACCACCGAGCCGAACATCAGGCCCGTCAGGAACATCACCGCCTTGAAGCAGCGGTACCCTGCGGGGGGGCGGGGGGGGGGGGGGGGGGGGGACGACGACACGTGTTTTATCCTTCAACCGCTTTAACCATGTCACCGATTATTTTACATGCCAATAAAACCGTTTTGAATTGGAGGGTGAGAGAGAGAGAGAGAGAGAGACAGAGAGAGACAGAGAGAGAGAGAGAGACAGAGAGAGACAGAGACAGAGAGAGAGAGAGAGAGAGAGAGAGAGAGAGAGAGACAGAGACAGAGACAGAGAGAGAGAGAGAGAGAGAGAGAGAGACAGAGACAGAGACAGAGACAGAGACAGAGACAGAGACAGAGAGAGAGAGAGAGACAGAGAGAGAGAGAGAGAGAGAGAGAGAGAGACAGAGACAGAGACAGAGACAGAGACAGAGAGAGAGAGAGACAGAGACAGAGAGAGAGAGAGAGACAGAGAGAGAGAGAGAGAAAGAGGAAGGGAGAGAGAAGTTATTTTTCATTTGTTTTATTCTTTAACTGTTTATTATACATGCCAATAAAACGGTTTTGAATTGGCGGGGGCGAGAGAGAGACAGAGAGACTCATGGTCCTCTCAGATGGTAACAGGACCTTTATGGGGGTGCATGGCCCCACCGGGACCCCGTGACTCACCGAAGAAGCAGTAGACGATGCCGAACAGGCAGCACATGGAGCACACCACGGAGGGGACCACCTTGTGCCGGCCCCCCGGGGCCTCACAGCTGCCCAGCTGCTCCGGCCTCACTAGCTCCGCCTCTCCCGGGGGCGTGGCCCCCTCGGTCGGCCCCGCCCACGTGGTCAGCCCCGCCCACGTGGTCAGGGTCTCCGTCGCCATGGTGTTTAATTGGGGGGTTTTGTTGACTGGTTGTTGGGTTGGAGACACTGAAGAAGCTGTGCCCACACGATTGGTCCGTTGAGAGAGGGGGGCGGGGGGGGGGTGTTAGGAGGGGGGAGGGGATGGGATGAGGGGAGTGCAGTACGGAGCTCGTCTTACCTGCATGACGCCACCTGAAGGGGGAGGAGGGAGATAAAATAGGGGGGAGGAGAGAGAAAGGAAATGATGGATTTAGGCTCGTTCCAAAAATGACAATCCAGTGTTACGATGACAAACTGTCTACTCACTATTTAGGATATATTTACCAAGAAACACTTACATCATCACTTCAGGGATGTATCACTGGACAGAAATGAACTAACCTCGCCGCTCATCTCAATCACAAGCAATCAACCTCTGTTGCTTTGTAACAGAACTCTGCAGTGGACCAGCGCTGGGGTGGGTTCTGTGTACCATGGTCTTGTTGCGTGCTAGACCAGTGGCTTTGTAACAGAACTGTGCAGTGGACCAGCGCTGGGGTGGGTTCTGTGTACCATGGTCTTGTTGGGTGCTAGACCAGTTGCACGCCATCCTGAACTACAGGAAGACAACAGTGGCCACTTCTTGTTAAACATTTCCCCACCTCCTTCTGCGTTTGTCTCCTTTGTGTAGTCAAATTGGTTTTCTTGTTTTGTGTGTTTTAAAGGCCAACGCCAGAAGCAATACGATTAACACAAACACAACTCTCTGCAGATGAAACTAGGCTAGCCTCTGGCTGTTAGAGTACTAAGGCTCAGGGTTAGAGAGAGAGACCCTTGGCTGTTAGAGTACTAAGGCTCAGGGTTAGGGTTAGAGAGAGTCACTTGGCTGTTAGAGTACTAAGGCTCAGGGTTAGGGTTAGAGAGAGAGTCACTTGGCTGTTAGAGTACTAAGGCTCAGGGTTAGGGTTAGAGAGAGAGTCACTTGGCTGTTAGAGTACTAAGGCTCAGGGTTAGGGTTAGAGAGAGACCCTTGGCTGTTAGAGTACTAAGGCTCAGGGTTAGGGTTAGAGAGAGTCACTTGGCTGTTAGAGTACTAAGGCTCAGGGTTAGGGTTAGAGAGAGACCCTTGGCTGTTAGAGTACTAAGGCTCAGGGTTAGGGTTAGAGAGAGAGACCCTTGGCTTTTAGAGTACTAAGGCTCAGGGTTAGGGTTAGAGAGAGAGACCCTTGGCTGTTAGAGTACTAAGGCTCAGGGTTAGGGTTAGAGAGAGACCCTTGGCTGTTAGAGTACTAAGGCTCAGGGTTAGGGTTAGAGAGAGAGACCCTTGGCTTTTAGAGTACTAAGGCTCAGGGTTAGGGTTAGAGAGAGAGACCCTTGGCTGTTAGAGTACTAAGGCTCAGGGTTAGGGTTAGAGAGAGAGACCCTTGGCTGTTAGAGTACTAAGGCTCAGGGTTAGGGTTAGAGAGAGAGACCCTTGGCTGTTAGAGTACTAAGGCTCAGGGTTAGGGTTAGAGAGAGAGACCCTTGGCTTTTAGAGTACTAAGGCTCAGGGTTAGGGTTAGAGAGAGAGTCACTTGGCTGTTAGAGTACTAAGGCTCAGGGTTAGGGTTAGAGAGAGAGACCCTTGGCTGTTAGAGTACTAAGGCTCAGGGTTAGGGTTAGAGAGAGAGACCCTTGGCTGTTAGAGTACTAAGGCTTAGGGTTAGGGTTAGAGAGAGTCACTTGGCTGTTAGAGTACTAAGGCTCAGGGTTAGGGTTAGAGAGAGACCCTTGGCTGTTAGAGTACTAAGGCTCAGGGTTAGGGTTAGAGAGAGAGACCCTTGGCTGTTAGAGTACTAAGGCTCAGGGTTAGGGTTAGAGAGAGAGACCCTTGGCTGTTAGAGTACTAAGGCTTTAATGGCGGTGGCTCAGATGTCCGGGTTCACACACCACACGGTTAGGGTTAGGTTAGCCCACAGGGTTAGGGAGAGGGAGAGAGAGAGCGAGAGCGAGGGCGAGAGCGAGGGCGAGAGCGAGGGCGAGAGAGAGACAGAGAGAGAGAGCGAGAGAGAGAGGTCTCTCCCCGTCTTGTGTCAGGTTTTCAGACCTTTTCATCGGTGGGGATTCTAGGTCAGACTCACTGAGCGTTATGCAACTCGTCTGTGTGTGTGTGTGTGTGGGGGGGGGGGGTGCTCATGGAATATTCATGAACCTCCGGCTCAACGTTCCCACTGGCGTTGCCATGGCGTTCCCACTGGCGTTCCCATGGTCGGTCTAGACCAACCCTGCGTTCCAATACCCAGTACGGAAAATACAGTACGCCAAAAATACCAGGGTGTTGCACTGGTTTACTGGTGTACTGGTCGCATTTCACCGTACGCAAGCCAGTACTTTGGTCCCTTCTGCCCCACAATCCTCTGCAGCAGAGGATTCGTCCCATCGACTACAGGCGTGCTAATCAGTGAAATCACCCAGTGGGTGTCATTACAAAGCGTGTGTACTGTGTAGGGGTGCAGCTGCAGTACGCACTACAAGTATAAAGGAAAAGTATGCGATTTGGAACGCGCCCCTACACTTTCATCAGTTCCTTCCATCACTGACCAGCTTCACCTGATGATGACCTCACATCCTGTGCCTGACTTCCTGCCTCTCCCATCTCTACCACTGATGTCACTTTATGCGTGTGTGTCCAAATTCTGAAGCACACAAAATTCTGAAACAACACATTTCCACATAATAATCGTCCATAGTTACATGCAGGTGCACGCACGCACGCACACACACACACACACACACACATTATTAATAATAATAATATTTTATATGGGATTAGAATGTTGCTGCAGTGCCTCTCATTTGTGTGTGTGTGTGTGTGTGTGTGTGTGTGTGTGTGTGTGTGTGTGTGTGTGTGTGTGTGTGTGTGTGTGTGTGTGTGTACTGAGGAAATGGCAGCATTAAGCTGTTTAATACCACAACTCAAAATGTCTGTTTACCGTGACATCATCCTCCAACACACAACCAGAGAATGACAAATATATACGACACGAGAAACACACAAAACACAGCTTAGCTTTTCAACCTCCCCTCACTCTCCCATCCTTCCCACTTCCTGTCTGTTGCCATGACACCGGTGGGACGCAGCCTAGCAGATCGACAGGGAAAAGGAGTCAGCTGCAGTCCAAGACATTGGCCAATGGGGGAGCGGCTTAATCTCCCATAGCAACAGTGTGAGAGCCAATCCACTTCTCTCTCGGTTTGTGTGTGTGTGTATGAAATAAACAAGTGGTTAGTGTTATCTGTGTGTGTGTGTGTGTGTGTGTGTGTGTGTGTGTGTGTGTGTGTGTGTGTGTGTGTGTGTGTGTGTGTGTGTGTGTGTGTGTGTGTGTGTGTGTGTGTGTGTGTGTGTGTGTGTTCTTCATCTCTCTCACAATCACATCAACAAAAAAGTAATCTTGAGAAGTTGAGCTCATTCTTTTGGGACTCGCTTTCTTCATGTTTTGTTGTAGCTGCAAGGTTAGGTAGGAAGGTATCACATCTGTCGGGACAGAACCTTATCATTCAAAGAGTTTACTGGGAAAGAAAGACATAAAGGAATCATTTAGTGGTGATGAATAAAAAATACCTCCAAGAGAGATTCTTCTTCAAAACAAATATTTGATTCAGAGATTACCCTGACAAGAGATTTATATTCAAAACAAGAGAACAACCAAGAGAAATGCAAGACCCACCGGCCGCACACACACACACAATCAAACACACACAGACACACACACACAATGAAACACAGACACCCACACACACAATCAAACACACACGACCACACACACAAACACACAACCACACACACACACACACACACAGTCTGGCTGAGCCCTGACGTAACTCTGCCCTCATTGGTATCAGCGGTGAAGGGGAGGGGCTTCAGACCAGAGACAACAACAACAACAACGTCTCCCCTGAAGCACATGGCGGTGAAGGGGAGGGGCTTCAGACCAGAGACACATGGGGAGCAGATGAGTCAGGTTGTGACCTACATAACGAGAGCTGCACACACAGTGCCCTGCTGAATCAAATCATCAATCTGCTCTCCCTTTGCTCTGTATGTCGTCTGGACGATGAAGAGGATGATGATGATGACGCGGTCAGCCTGGAGACCAGCCTGATCACGTGACCTCACATTCTGTTTCGCTACACGGATCATTCTGGACCTCTAGCCGCCCACATCTATTTCCAGAAATTACAATGTAATCAACCAATCAGGGACCGTGTCGCGGTTGATGACGCAAACGGGCCAATCAGGGACCGCGTTGTTGTTGATCATGTAAAATACAGCCGCAGACACACACACACACACACACACACACACACACACACACACACACACACACACACACACACACACACACACACACACACACACACACACACACACACACACACACACACACACACACACGGGTTAACACACACACAGGTACACAGTACACACATAGCACTTCGTTGGTCCCAGACAGGACATTTCAGGGGGTTGTTGTTTGGTGGCTGATGTGACAGCTATCCCGAACATGTACAGACAGCGGACCAAAGAGTGGTCAGCCTTTCATCCCTCTTTCTATAGTCCTGAGCGCTCCCCAAAGAGTGTAATACCGGGGCTGTCCACCATGCTCCATGGCAGCAACACCATGGAGCATTTCTAAACAGGCTTACTCTCTATTTTAATCACGGGGAGAACCCCCAGTACTTTCACAACCAAACAAACCCCGAGCCAAACCCGCTACCCTAACCCTAACCCTAACCCGCTACCCTGTCACACGACCGGCTACACAAGCGGCCATGAAACAAGCATCACTGAGTGTGTGTGCGTGTGTGCCTGTGTGTGTGTGCGTGTGCCTGTGTGTGCCTATGTGTGTGTGTGTGTGCCTGTGTGTGTGTGTGTGCCTGTGTGTGCCTATGTGTGTGTGTGTGCCTGTGTGTGTGTGCGTGTGCCTGTGTGTGCCTATGTGTGTGTGTGTGCCTGTGTGTGTGTGCGTGTGCCTGTGTGTGCCTATGTGTGTGTGTGTGTGCCTGTGTGTGCCTATGTGTATGTGTGTGCCTGTGTGTGTGTGCGTGTGCCTGTGTGTGCCTATGTGTGTGTGTGTGCCTGTGTGTGTGTGCGTGTGCCTGTGTGCCTATGTGTGTGTGTGTGCCTGTGTGTGTGGGGGGGGACTACATCACGAAGCACGTCTTCCTCCATGGTTAAATCATGCAGCATTTTAAGCCGAGGTAGGCGTCTCCCGTGGCGGTATGACGATGCTGCGCCAAGTCACCCACCCACAGGTCCACCCCCACCCAAGGTCTAGTCATCCACCCCCCCCCAGGCCCAATCTGTCATCCGGCCCGAGCACCGTCCCACTGCCAAGGGTGGAGCGGCGACGGGAGGGTGCTGGTGACGTAGCGGGTAAGGCAGGCTGTTAGGAGGAGTAGGCTGATGAAGGAGGAGGAGGAGGAGGAGGAGGCTGATGAAGGAGGAGGCTGATGAAGGACGAGGCTGATGGAGGAGGAGGAGGAGGCTGATGAAGGAGGAGGAGGAGGAGGAGGAGGCTGATGGAGGAGGAGGAGGAGGCTGATGGAGGAGGAGGAGGAGGCTGATGGAGGAGGAGGAGGCTGATGAAGGAGGAGGCTGATGGAGGAGGAGGCTGATGAAGGAGGAGGAGGAGGAGGCTGATGAAGGAGGAGGAGGAGGAGGCTGATGAAGGAAGAGGAGGGAGAGGAGGAGGCTGATGAAGGAAGAGGAGGAGGAGGAGGAGGAGGCTGATGAAGGAAGAGGAGGCTGATGAAGGAGGGAGAGGAGGAGGCTGATGAAGGAAGAGGAGGAGGAGGAGGAGGAGGAGGAGGATATGGGGCGGGACGGGTGAGGAGAGGAGAGGAAGTGGCTGATATATTTATACACACGCACACACACGCAGGTACACGCCAAACCTGGCGGCAAACGCATGCAGACACGCACACGAGAACTGCCAGGAAACACTCACACATATATGTGCTAGTGGAGCTGACTTGTGTGGAGTTTAGGTTAAATATAGGATCTATATAAAGGTGTAAAGCGTGTCAGCAGAGCCAAACTAAACTCCTCTCGGCTTCAAGACATCAGCCGCCAAACAACACCCGAATGTCCTGTCTGGGACAAATTAAGTACTATCTGACGTGTGAGTTAACCTGTGTGTGTGTGTGTGTGTTGACCTATGCGTGTGTGTGTGTGTCTGTTTACCTATGTGTGTGTGTGTGTGTGTGTCTGTGTTTACCTATGTGTGTGTGTGGATGTGTTTACCTATGTGTGTGTGTGTGTGTGTGTGTGTGTGTGTGTGTGTGTGTGTGTGTGTGTGTGTGTGTGTGTGTCTGCTCCCACGCCGCCCTGCAGCGCTTGATCGTCGTTTGATTGACACTTGATTGATCGATCAGATTGCTCCTCAGGCTGATAACGTCTTGAAATATAAGTGGAGGTTTTTATTGTTTTCCACCAGGAAATAAAGAATACGCGTGATTTGGTTCATAAGGCATCGTTCCTCACCAGAGATCCCACAGGACATGTCTGCACTGGCAGAGACTCAAGAACACACACACACTTCCGCTACCGAACAGGGGTACGCTGCCTCACAGCCAATGGTACAAAAACCACAACAGGAAACCATAACTGTGTTGTCACTTAATAAAAACGAACTGTAGTGACTAGGACGCCCGCTGTCCTTCGAGTGGCTCACCCCTGGGGAGACTGGGTATAGACTAGAGTTGACGCTTGTCGTCTTGAGAAAAAAAATGGACTGTCCAGATGAAATTTAAATAAAAAGATCTTAACAATTGTTTCTTTAACTGATTTAACCAAATAATGAAAGTAGGGATTATAGTTATAAAAGGGAAAACAAAACAAGCAAAACCGGCAAGACTGGCAAGGTCTAAAGACTGTGTGCTTTCCCAGCCAAACCCCCCTCAAGGCCTCAGGTCCTTTAAGGACAACTTGCCCTGTAGGGGGAGCACACAGCCAAACCCCCCTCAAGGCCTCAGGTCCTTTAAGGACAACTTGCCCTGTAGGGGGAGCACACAGCCAAACCCCCCTCAAGGCCTCAGGTCCTTTAAGGACAACTTGCCCTGTAGGGGGAGCACACAGCACAAACCCCCCTCAAGGCCTCAGGTCCTTTAAGGACAACTTGCCCTGTAGGGGGAGCACACAGCACAAACCCCCCTCAAGGCCTCAGGTCCTTTAAGGACAACTTGCCCTGTAGGGGGAGCACACAGCCAAACCCCCCTCAAGGCCTCAGGTCCTTTAAGGACAACTTGCCCTGTAGGGGGAGCACACAGCCAAACCCCCCTCAAGGCCTCAGGTCCTTTAAGGACAACTTGCCCTGTAGGGGGAGCACACAGCACAAACCCCCCTCAAGGCCTCAGGTCCTTTAAGGACAACTTGCCCTGTAGGGGGAGCACACAGCCAAACCCCCCTCAAGGCCTCAGGTCCTTTAAGGACAACTTGCCCTGTAGGGGGAGCACACAGCCAAACCCCCCTCAAGGCCTCAGGTCCTTTAAGGACAACTTGCCCTGTAGGGGGAGCACACAGCACAAACAGCAATCAACAAAACCAACACACACACACAATACTGAAAATGACAACTAAATGAAATAAAAGGAATTGGCTCCTACATTAACTAATTATATATGTTTTCTACAAATGTTATCCCTTCATCTGATGTTCCACATAATTATCGTATCAAACTGTATCAGAGAAGCTTTTCTCAGAAAAACCCATTGAAGAATGGAAAGTGAGGCAGTATTTATTTGACTGTCAAATGGTGTAAACTAAAACTGGATGCAAACGTTAGCCAATGGATCACCTGACAGAAACACAGAGAATGTTGAATTAGATAGTAAAATCAGTTAGTTAAATTATTAGAATGCTAAATTGTATTACACACATAACAGAACAGATACAGAACAGAACAGATACAGAACAGATACAGAACAGAACAGATAGAGAACAGATAGAGAACAGATAGAGAACAGATAGAGAACAGATACAGAACAGATACAGATACAGAACAGATACAGAACAGAAAAGAACAGATACAGAACAGAACAGATACAGAAGAGAACAGAACAGATACAGAACAGAAAAGAACAGATACAGAACAGAACAGATACAGAAGAGAACAGAACAGAACAGATACAGAACAGATCAAATCCTGCAGACAGCGATATCCGAACTGAACTAAAGCATCAGTACCATTTTAAGACAGGACACACAGGAGGCTCTCAAACTCTCAGGTCATAAACCTTTTCATCAAGTCATTCATGAGGGTGGAAAACAAACAGGCAGAACGGTTTTGGTAAGCAGTCATCCAGACATTTCAACAAGTTGTTTGGCTCCTGTCCTCACTGACCTGAGAAAGGTTTGGTAGCCGTCAAGATGGCATGATCCCGCTTCTCCATTCTTTAGTTTCTCCCTCTCACCATCTCACTTCATCTCTCATGCCTCTCCTCCACTGCCAGAGAACACACAGTGAGTGAGTGAGTGAGTGAGTGAGTGAGTGAGTGAGTGAGTGAGCTAGTGTAGTGAGTGAGTGACTGACTGTGTGAGCTAGTGTAGTGAGTGAGTGACTGACTGTGTGAACTAGTGTAGTGAGTGTGTGAGTGAGCTAGTGTAGTGAGTGAGTGAGTGAGTGAGTGAGTGAGTGAGTGAGTGAGTGTGTGAGCTAGTGTAGTGAGTGAGTGACTGACTGTGTGAGCTAGTGTAGTGAGTGAGTGACTGACTGTGTGAACTAGTGTAGTGAGTGTGTGAGTGAGCTAGTGTAGTGAGTGAGTGAGTGAGCTAGTGTAGTGAGTGTGTGAGTGAGCTAGTGTAGTGAGTGAGTGACTGACTGTGTGAACTAGTGTAGTGAGTGTGTGAGTGAGCTAGTGTAGTGAGTGAGTGAGTGAGCTAGTGTAGTGAGTGAGTGAGTGAGTGAGCTAGTGTAGTGAGTGAGTGAGTGAGTGTGTGAGCTAGTGTAGTGAGTGTGAGTGAGTGAGCTAGTGTAGTGAGTGTGTGAGTGAGCTAGTGTAGTGAGTGTGTGAGTGAGCTAGTGTAGTGAGTGTGTGAGTGAGCTAGTGTAGTGAGTGAGTGACTGACTGACTGTGTGAACTAGAGTAGTGAGTGTGAGTGAGTGAGTGACTGACTGTGTGAACTAGAGTAGTGAGTGTGAGTGAGTGAGTGAGTGACTGTGTGAACTAGAGTAGTGAGTGTGAGTGAGTGAGTGAGTGAGTGAGTGAGGGAGTGAGCCAGTAAGTGTAGTGAGTGAGAGAAAGAGAGAGAAGAGAGAGAGCCCCCCGTGCCAATCAAGCCTCTCACGTCAACCGTAACCGTTTCGCTTCCCACATGTCGATCTATATCGGCATGGGGATGGGGTTGTTGTTGTTGTTGCCATGGAAACGACAGCATCACCACAGCCGTTGGCAGAGGGCCGCGGTCCTCACAGCACACGCTGTTCGCGCCGTGCGTGTTAGGGAGAGCGTGCACGTGGGTTAGGGAGAGCGTGCACGTGGGTTAGGGAGAGCGTGCACGTGGGTTAGGGAGAGCGTGCACGTGGGTTAGGGAGAGCGTGCACGGATGGGGTTAGGGAGAGCGTGCACGGATGGGGTTAGGGAGAGCGGGCACGTGGGTTAGGGAGAGCGGGCACGGATGGGGTTAGGGAGAGCGGGCACGGATGGGGTTAGGGAGAGCGGGCACGTGGGTTAGGGAGAGCGGGCACGGATGGGGTTAGGGAGAGCGGGCACGTGGGTTAGTGAGAGCGGGCACGTGGGTTAGGGAGAGCGTGCACGTGGGTTAGTGAGAGCGGGCAACATGTTTGCCGGGTCACTGAGGGCATCACGTGCACAAGCGCAGGCAGATATGGAGCGCATCGATAAGGACCCTGCTCCAGAACATCACAACCTAAACACAATGTCCTCTCCTGGCACACGTGTGGACCTGAATACTCTTGACCCCGGATTACTACGAGCCAAGAAGGACTACTTTAGTCCCACAAGGCAGACTTTGGATTCATATCTCAGGTCTGATAGAGCTCAGGTCTGATAGCAGAGAGCTCAGGTCTGATAGAGCTCAGGTCTGATAGCAGAGAGCTCAGGTCTGATAGCAGAGAGCTCAGGTCTGATAGCAGAGAGCTCAGGTCTGATAGAGCTCAGGTCTGATAGAGCTCAGGTCTGATAGAGCTCAGGTCTGATAGAGCTCAGGTCTGATAGCAGAGAGCTCAGGTCTGATAGAGCTCAGGTCTGATAGCAGAGAGCTCAGGTCTGATAGAGCTCAGGTCTGATAGAGCTCAGGTCTGATAGCAGAGAGCTCAGGTCTGATAGCAGAGAGCTCAGGTCTGATAGAGCTCAGGTCTGATAGAGCTCAGGTCTGATAGAGCTCAGGTCTGATAGCAGAGAGCTCAGGTCTGATAGCAGAGAGCTCAGGTCTGATAGAGCTCAGGTCTGATAGAGCTCAGGTCTGAAAGAGCTCAGGTCTGATAGAGCTCAGGTCTGATAGCAGAGAGCTCAGGTCTGATAGAGCTCAGGTCTGATAGCAGAGAGCTCAGGTCTGATAGAGCTCAGGTCTGATAGAGAGCTCAGGTCTGATAGCAGAGAGCTCAGGTCTGATAGAGCTCAGGTCTGATAGCAGAGAGCTCAGGTCTGATAGAGCTCAGGTCTGATAGCAGAGAGCTCAGGTCTGATAGACCTCAGGTCTAATAGCAGAGAGCTCAGGTCTGATAGAGCTCAGGTCTGAAAGAGCTCAGGTCTGATAGAGCTCAGGTCTGATAGAGCTCAGGTCTGATAGAGCTCAGGTCTGATAGAGCTCAGGTCTGATAGCAGAGAGCTCAGGTCTGATAGCAGAGAGCTCGATAGCAGAGAGCTCAGGTCTGATAGCAGAGGGCTCAGGTCTGATAGAGCTCAGGTCTGATAGAGCTCAGGTCTGATAGCAGAGAGCTCAGGTCTGATAGCAGAGAGCTCGATAGCAGAGAGCTCAGGTCTGATAGCAGAGGGCTCAGGGCTGATAGAGCTCAGGTCTGATAGCAGAGAGCTCGATAGCAGAGAGCTCAGGTCTGATAGCAGAGGGCTCAGGGCTGATAGAGCTCAGGTCTGATAGAGCTCAGGTCTGATAGCAGAGAGCTCAGGTCTGATAGCAGAGAGCTCAGGTATGGGTGAACGAGCGTTTGACTTTCTTTCCGTCATATTTGTTTCAACTAATCGTGTTGCTGGAGGCGGGATCTGTCAGCGTGTAGTCGGCACACAAACACAAACTCGTCCAGCAGTAGTAAAGTAAAGTAGTAAAGACTGGCCACTGTAGAAATCCACTCATCAAACACCTTCTTCATCTTGACATGCTGGGATTCCCAAACCACAACCCTATTCCGGTCTTGTATGCCAATGGCTCTACTCATTTCTACTCTAGCTGCAAAAGAAATAAACACATTGAACAAAATGTGATGCCATCTAAAAAAGATCTCAGTCTATGAGGCCAACAGCTCTTCAGCCAATCAGACTGGAGCCATCATATATAGTCCCTCTCTCTCCTTCACATATGACTGATTGATACAGTCTCTCTCTCCATCACATATGGCTGATTGATACATATAGTCTCTCTCTCTCTCTCTCTCTCCATCACATATGACTGATTGATACATATAGTCTCTCTCTCTCTCCATCACATATGGCTGATTGATACAGTCTCTCTCTCTCCATCACATATGACTGATTGATACAGTCTCTCTCCATCACATATGGCTGATTGTTACATATAGTCTCTCTCTCTCTCCCTCCATCACATATGGCTGATTGATACATATAGTCTCTCTCTCTCTCTCTCTCCATCACATATGGCTGATTGATACATATAGTCTCTCTCTCTCTCTCTCCATCACATATGACTGATTGATACATAGTCTCTCTCTCTCTCCATCACATATGGCTGATTGATACAGTCTCTCTCTCTCCATCACATATGACTGATTGATACAGTCTCTCTCCATCACATATGGCTGATTGTTACATATAGTCTCTCTCTCTCTCCCTCCATCACATATGGCTGATTGATACATATAGTCTCTCTCTCTCTCTCTCTCCATCACATATGGCTGATTGATACATATAGTCTCTCTCTCTCTCTCCATCACATATGGCTGATTGATACATATAGTCTCTCTCTCTCTCTCCATCACATATAGCTTCCAGCAACCTCGAGGGCCTGTTCCGGCATGTTTTCAACCGAGACCACAGAATGGTAAACAGGCTTTGTTTTTTTTTCTTCTCTCAAACGAACTCTTCTATCTCATCAGAAGCATTCCTCTCTCTCGCTCCCCTCCCTTACTGAGCAGTAAAGTGCACAGTGTTACTGGAGAATCATAGGTCACACTAAGCTATAGCTCACCACAGAGGTATCAACAAAGGTTGGTCCAATCAGTATTCAGTAGACCGCTTTCGTATCTCCAGGGAGGAAATGACTTTCTCACACGTTTTATCCAATTCAGCACAGGTACGCCTCAGATATCCCAAATGGGCCTATAATGGCCACATAACGCGACCACTGTTGAGCGGTAGAGTTCTCGGTCTTGACAGTGTACAGATGCAACGTGATTCGTGATCCAATCCGCCACAGCTGAACAAGCACACCTTTGTTTGGACCAGAATGATCACCTGTCGTGCTGACGTCACGGGACAGCGTAATAATGTGCAGGTTCAGTTAAACCACAGCGGTGGCAACAACTCCGTTATCATTGCATTATAGAAGACTCCCTTTAATATATATATATATAAATCCACAATATTGATTTAATTTATTGATGCTTTCCCGCTGGCCAGGCCAGAAGCACCCGGCATCATGCAAACATATTTCTATGCCTTGCCATCAAAGTAGTCGGGGGTTTCATCGGCATCAGATAACCACAGCACATGGTTGTGACAATACAAACACGGACAATAGATGCCGTGACCGTGCAGTCCAGTGAGACATAGGCTCACTGGCTCACGGCTTGATGTAACCTGCACATCAGATGTTGCGACATCCTGGCGGCGGCCTATGTCTGCGCCCCTGTTCGGTGTTGCGGGATGTCCACAGCCGCACACGTATGGACATGAACGCTTTTCGTTTTGACGAGGTTGGGGTGACTTCAGAGATTAGCGGGGGGTTTTTTGACCGAATGGCCATGTCACCGAAACAAAAGAGAAGAGTGTGGATAGCTCCACAGGCTAGCCACCACTGCAGCAGCGGTGTCCTAGCCTCTTACCTCGGAAGAGGTCGAAGCGCTTCGTCCGCCCCGCCGCTCGCTGCATCTCGGACATCGGCAAAGCAAGTGATGATGACGTTACATCGCCGCGCTTATCACATTCTCACGGTGTCACCACGCGAAATAGTCCAGTCTTGTTTTTGGTTTAAAAAAAAAGGCTGTGCTTTCCTGGGAGAGAGCGGGCGGTGGGTGAGCTACATCATGAGAGGGATTCACTAAATAACACTAAATATCTTCGTTTATCAACGCCGAGATGCCGACGCGCCACGGGTTTGGAGCGCGTTGCCCCGGCCTAGTCAGGCTGCTGTTCTCCGATAACAATGCAGATCAATGAGCACCATGCAGGCGGCGCTCTGTGCGAGGCGGTCAAGGTGATTGCCGCGTGCTGTCAGCGAGTGCGCGACCGCACGCGGAATACGACGCAGCGTTGGAGCGTACCATATTTTGGACGCGTGCCCCCGCAGGTTTGCAACACATGGTACGCTCCAACTCTGCGATTTTGTTGTTGCAGATTCTTTTGATTGAACTGATTTGATTGAATTCAAATCATTTATGGGTGAAGGTCGAGGACCACCACAATGTTTAGATGTGATCCTGAGTAATAAAAGCTTTATTTACAAGCCAGTTTTTTCCCCTAAATGCTTAGGTTAAAATGGATCTGATCATGGAATTGTTATAATAAAGAGTCAAATCCCGACAACTTAATTCGTTTTTATTACTGGAGTTAAAGTCTAAACCAACGTGTTTAGAAGACCATCAACCGTTAAACAAATATAAAAGTAGCAGTTAGCAGTTCATTTTAACTTGAGCTTTTTTTTACCATTTTAATTTAATGAGAATTAAATTGGAATGAAATCAACTATATTTAAACACAACTTTGTAGTGTCAACGTGTTATACAACATGGCTACACGCTAACATAAATGAGCACCATTGACACATTTTTAATTGAGATTTAGACCTTTACAATACTGTTTATTATATAAAAAAAAAAAAAAAGGTTACGTAAACCGGCTCAACGCGACGTAAGGCCGGAGACAGACTTCGTGTGCGCATGACGGCTGTTTAATGTGGACGGCCTCTTGAGTAAATAACGTCTTAGAAACGTTGCTTTATCGTGACGTTGAGTGTTAACACGTAGAAATTGGTCGTGTTAACACGTAATATGTGTACGCGTCGTTGGCAACAGAAAAGGACATGTTAATACGTCAGGTACATTTTCAAACCGTAAGATGTCGCACTTTGGTGCATTAACACGCAAATAGGCAATCACAGCCCACGGGTTGTTCCATTCTGATCTAATAGGGGTGTTAGAATAAAATACAGCATACAGCTAGCGTTTATCTGCCCTTGCCAAAGCTGCTCAAATTGTTTCTCCATTATCCAATGTTGCTATTCTCATACGTTCACTAAATGGTCGGTTTCATAAGACAGAAAGTTATGCAGCGCAATCAACACATTTCTTTAAACTTCACCGCCCCCCGCTGAGTTTAAATTGGCTTCTTCTTAACCACAACTCTGGTTTACATTTGATACACATCATTTCCTTTACTGTGTACCTAGGTGCCGAGTAACAAGTAATACAACGTAACGAGTGTGTAGCATGTGGGTAGACGCCCCCATCAGTAACTTAAAGCAAGTGCATCCATCTTTAAACCCCACCAAACCCTATTTCTCTCCAGCTCTCTGGCGCCCTCTTCAGGCCCTTGGTATGAAGCGCAGGTTGATGGGCTTTCCAGGAATCATGAGGGTCCTGGTTTTGGCTTCCACGACCTCATCCTCGTCTTTGGGCAGGACTTTGTAATGTTGCATGAGCTACAGCCAGGAGAGGAGAAGTGATTTAATATGCAGATCTGTAGGCGGAAAGTCTAACATCGTAAGATGAGATGCTGATGGAATATTACATTATATATAATTATTATAATAACATAAAATATATACACAGTGAGAGGGCTGCACTAAATCTCTCTCTAATCCCCTTTCCCTCACTATCTCTCTCTCACTCCCATCACCATCTCTCTCTCTGTCCCCCGTCTCTTCCTCTCTCCCCTCCTCTCTAGATCTCTCCCTCCCCCTCTCTTGCTCTCCCCTCCTCTCTCTATGTCTCTCCCCCCCTCCCCATGTCTCTCTCTCTCCCCTCTCCCCCTCTCCCCATGTCTTTCTCTCTCCCCCCCTCTCCCCATGTCTCTCTCCCCCCTCTCCCCATGTCTCTCTCCCTCTCCCCATGTCTCTCCCTCTCCCATGTCTTTCTCCCCCTCTCCCCCTCTCCCCATGTCTCTCTCCCTCTCCCCATGTCTCTCTCCCTCTCCCCATGTCTCCCCCTCTCCCCATGTCTCTCTCCCCCTCTCCCCATGTCTCCCCCTCTCCCCATGTCTTTCTCCCCATGTCTCTCTCTCCCCCCTCTCCCCATGTCTCTCTCTCCCCCCTCTCCCCATGTCTCTCTCCTCTCCCCATGTCTCTCTCTCTCCCCCCTCTCCCCATGTCTCCCCCTCTCCCCATGTCTCTCTCCCCCCCTCTCACCCTGGAGAGGGCGAGGTACATCTCCAGCTGGGCCAGCCTCTTGCCCACGCAGCCTCGCACGCCCACCCCGAAGGGCACGGAGCTGTAGGGGTGGTGGGCCAGACCCCGGGGTCCCCCCCCCCCTGCGGCCTCGCACCCCCCCCGCTCCCCGGAGCCAGCGCTGGGGGAGAAAGCGCTCGCTCGCCTCGAACTGGGCCTCGTCCCGACCAGTCACGTAGTGGCACAGGTGGAACTGGGTCTGGTAGAGAGACATAGAGAGAGAGAGAGAGAGAGAGAGAGAGAGAGAGAGAGAGAGAGAGAGGGGAGAGAGAGAGAGAGAGAGAGAGAGAGAGAGAGAGAGAGAGAGAGAGAGAGAGAGAGAGAGAGAGAGAGAGAGAGAGAGAGAGAGAGAGAGAGAGAGAGAGAGAGAGAGAGAGAGAGAGAGAGAGAGAGAGAGACAGAGAGAGGGAGAGAGAGAGGAGAGAGAGAGAGAGAGAGAGAGAGAGAGAGAGAGGGAGAGAGAGAGAGACAGAGAGAGGGAGAGAGAGAGAGAGGGAGAGAGAGAGAGAGAGAGAGAGAGAGGGAGAGAGAGAGAGAGAGAGGGAGAGAGAGAGAGACAGAGAGAGAGAGAGAGAGAGAGAGACATAGAGAGAGAGATAGAGAGAGAGAGACAGAGAGAGACATAGAGAGAGAGAGAGAGAGAGAGAGAGAGAGAGAGAGAGAGAGAGAGAGAGAGAGAGAGACAGAGACAGACAGACAGACAGGACAGGGAGGGAGAGAGAGAGACATAGATAGAGAGAGGGAGAGGGAAGGAGAAAGAGAGGGTGATAGAGAGAAAGACACAGAGACAGACACAGAGAGGGAGAGAGAGAGCGAGAGAGGAAGAGAGAAATAGAGGGAGGGTGACAGAGAGAGAGCCGTAGAGTCACATGGTGTGATGGCCACTATGGTGCCCTCTATTGGCCAGAGGGGTTCAGGACCGAGAAGAGGAGATGAACAGCTGCAGAGCCACACCTGTTGTCTGTGGCTCTGCAGCTGTTCATCTCTCCTCAGGCTGACTGACAAGAGATGAACCCCAGCAGATGTTCATCAGAGTGAACCTGCTCCTCTCCTGGTGGCTGACTGTAGTGTTGTGTCTGCTCTCTCTCTCGTTTGCCCAGACGTGCCACATAGCTTGTAGGGCTGTTTTGTTATGATTTAGGTTGTTCTACATTCACCTGCACTCCACACACCCTGATGAGACTCCCTCACACCCCCAGCTGGTTTAACAAGTTATGTCAAGATAGTGTTTAATAGGTTGTGACAATAGGGAGAGTTAGTTAGTTAGTTAGTAAATAGTTGTATTAGATAGTGTTTAATAGGTTGTGACAATAGGGAGAGTTAGTTAGTTAGTTAGTAAATAGTTGTATTAGATAGTGTTTAATAGGTTGTGACAATAGGGAGAGTTAGTTAGTTAGTTAGTTAGTTAGTAAATAGTTGTATTAGATAGTGTTTAATAGGTTGTGACAATAGGGAGAGTTAGTTAGTTAGTTAGTTAGTAAATAGTTGTATTAGATAGTGTTTAATAGGTTGTGACAATAGGGAGAGTTAGTTAGTTAGTTAGTAAATAGTTGTATTAGATAGTGTTTAATAGGTTGTGACAATAGGGAGAGTTAGTTAGTTAGTTAGTAAATAGTTGTATTAGATAGTGTTTAATAGGTTGTGACAATAGGGAGAGTTAGTTAGTTAGTAAATAGTTGTATTAGATAGTGTTTCAAATCAAGAGAACACTGCTCCCAAATCTGCCGTCTCCAGATTCTGATACAGGACCAGTGTTTGTGGGTGTGAATATTTTTGTGTGTGCGTGCGTGTGGGTGTGAATGTTTGTGTGCGTGTGGGTGTGGGAAGATGTGTGTGTGTGTGTGTGTGTGTGTGTGTGTGTGTGTGTGTGTGTGTGTGTGTGTGTGTGTGTGTGTGTGTGTGTGCGTCAAGCGAGATCAACTGGAACTCACTCCCTTGGGGAACCAGTAGTTATCCAGGAAGACATCATTCTCCACTGCCAGGCGGCCATTTCCTGGAACCACAGGGTACATGCTGGGGTAGCAGAGAGAAGAAGCTTTGACCTCTGACCTCACTCAAAGCCCATAATAATCACTTATTCATTCTGCACGTAAAGTTAGTTTATATTCATTTAGACTGCATGTAAAGTTAGTTAGTGTCTGTCCATCTGTCTGTCAGACAGAGAGGCTGTCTGACCGTCTGTCTGACAGACAGACAGACAGACAGACAGACAGACAGACAGACAGCCTGCCTCTCTGTCTGACAGACAGACGGACAGACAGACAGACAGACAGACAGACAGACAGACAGACAGACAGCCTGCCTCTCTGTCTGACAGACAGACGGACAGACAGACAGACAGACAGACAGACAGACAGCCTGCCTCTCTGTCTGACAGACAGAGAGGCTGTCTGACCGTCTGTCTGACAGCCTGCCTCTCTGTCTGACAGACAGACAGACAGACAGACAGACAGACAGCCTGCCTCTCTGTCTGACAGACAGACGGACGGACAGACAGACAGACAGCCTGCCTCTCTGTCTGACAGACAGACAGACAGCCTGCCTCTCTGTCTGACAGACAGACAGACAGACAGCCTGCCTCTCTGTCTGACAGACAGACGGACGGACAGACAGACAGACAGACAGCCTGCCTCTCTGTCTGACAGACAGACGGACAGACAGACAGACAGACAGACAGCCTGCCTCTCTGTCTGACAGACAGACGGACAGACAGACAGACAGACAGCCTGCCTCTCTGTCTGACAGACGGACGGACAGC
Organism: Lota lota; assembly: GCA_026745465.1. Taxonomy (NCBI): domain Eukaryota; kingdom Metazoa; phylum Chordata; class Actinopteri; order Gadiformes; family Lotidae; genus Lota; species Lota lota. The sequence continues at coordinate 47,206 of JACYXH010000379.1, read as the reverse complement.
CAGACAGCCAGACAGACAGACAGACAGACAGACAGACAGACAGACAGACAGACAGACAGACAGACAGACAGACAGACAGACAGACAGACAGACAGACAGACAGACAGACGGACGGACGGACGGACGGACGGACAGCCAGCCAGCTCACCGTAAGGTCTCCTTGATGACCGCCTTGAGATAGGGCATCCTGGTCAGGTGGTCCGCGCTGGGCTCCTGGCAGCCTGGACACTCTGAGGTCACCTCCTGGTGCAGCTGGTCCTGGATCTCGGGGTCCCGGGACAGGTGGTACAGGGCCCAGCACAGGGTGTTGGACGTCTGGGAGGAAGAGGAGAAAGAGGAAGAGGAGGAGTGAGGACTCCTTTTGTTTGCCTTGAGCTCTGTGGAAATACGGACAGAGCTCCAATAAAACAAAAGGAAAGAACAGACTGCAGAATGAAAGAAAGAGGTACCTACTCCTCCACCCTGGAGGTGGTGTAGGTACTGCACCGGTACCTACACCACCTCCAGGGTGGTGGTGGTACCTACTCCTCCACCCTGGAGGTGGTGGTACCTACTCCTCCACCCTGGAGGAGGTGGTACCTACTCCTCCACCCTGGAGGTGGTGGTACCTACTCCTCCACCCTGGAGGTGGTGGTACCTACTCCTCCACCCTGGAGGTGGTGGTACCTACTCCTCCACCCTGGAGGTGGTGGTACCTACTCCTCCACCCTGGAGGTGGTGGTACCTACTCCTCCACCCTGGAGGTGGTGGTACCTACTCCTCCACCCTGGAGGTGGTGGTACCTACTCCTCCACCCTGGAGGTGGTGGTACCTACTCCTCCACCCTGGAGGTGGTGGTACCTACTCCTCCACCCTGGAGGTGGTGGTACCTACTCCTCCACCCTGGAGGTGGTGGTACCTACTCCTCCACCCTGGAGGAGGTGGTGTAGGTACTGAACAGGTACCTACTCCTCCACCCTGGAGGTGGTGGTACCTACTCCTCCACCCTGGAGGTGGTGGTACCTACTCCTCCACCCTGGAGGTGGTGGTACCTACTCCTCCACCCTGGAGGAGGTGGTGTAGGTACTGAACAGGTACCTACTCCTCCACCCTGGAGGTGGTGGTACCTACTCCTCCACCCTGGTGGTGGTGGTACCTACTCCTCCACCCTGGAGGTGGTGGTACCTACTCCTCCACCCTGGAGGTGGTGGTACCTACTCCTCCACCCTGGAGGTGGTGGTACCTACTCCTCCACCCTGGAGGTGGTGGTACCTACTCCTCCACCCTGGAGGTGGTGGTACCTACTCCTCCACCCTGGAGGTGGTGGTACCTACTCCTCCACCCTGGAGGTGGTGGTACCTACTCCTCCACCCTGGAGGAGGTGGTGTAGGTACTGAACAGGTACCTACTCCTCCACCCTGGAGGTGGTGGTACCTACTCCTCCACCCTGGAGGTGGTGGTACCTACTCCTCCACCCTGGAGGAGGTGGTGTAGGTACTGAACAGGTACCTACTCCTCCACCCTGGAGGTGGTGGTACCTACTCCTCCACCCTGGAGGTGGTGGTACCTACTCCTCCACCCTGGTGGTGGTGGTACCTACTCCTCCACCCTGGAGGTGGTGGTACCTACTCCTCCACCCTGGAGGTGGTGGTACCTACTCCTCCACCCTGGAGGTGGTGGTACCTACTCCTCCACCCTGGAGGTGGTGGTACCTACTCCTCCACCCTGGAGGTGGTGGTACCTACTCCTCCACCCTGGAGGTGGTGGTACCTACTCCTCCACCCTGGAGGTGGTGGTACCTACTCCTCCACCCTGGAGGTGGTGGTACCTACTCCTCCACCCTGGAGGTGGTGGTACCTACTCCTCCACCCTGGAGGAGGTGGTGTAGGTACTGAACAGCCTCTAGGGAGGTGAGGCCTCACACATGTCAATACATGTGTGAGAGAGGCTGCCAGCTACGGTTGCATTCCTGCGTGTGACTTGGTTTGACTGTGTGTGTGTGTATATGTGTGTGTGTGTGTGTGTGTGACTTGGTTTGACTCTGTGTGTGTGTGTGACTTGGTTTGACTGTGTGTGTGTGTATATGTGTGTGTGTGTGTGTGTGTGTGTGTGTGTGACTTGGTTTGACTGTGTGTGTGTGTGTATATATGTGTGTGTGTGTGTGTGTGTGTGTGTGTGTGTGTGTGTGTGTTGGTTTGACTCTGTGTGTGTGTGTGTGTGTGTGTGTGTGTGTGTGTGTGTGTGTGTGTGTGTGAGAGACTTGGTTTGACTGTGTGTGTGTGAGACTCTGTTTGACTGTGTGTGTGTGTGTGTGTGTGTGTGTGTGTGTGTGTGTGTGTGTGTGTGTGTGTGTGTGTGTGTCACAGCAGTCCTGATAGAAACAAAGGAAAAAGGAGCCACTGTCTGTCTGTCCCCAGTCCATCTGCCCAATCAGCTCTCTGAACAGACGTCTGTCTGTTGCCATGTCTGCCTGTCTATCCACCTGTTTTCTTTGTACAAAATGGAAACATGCACCAAGGTTCAAGGTCAGGTCGGCCCCTCCCCAGTTTACCGTGGTGGTTCTGGTGCTGGTTTCTCACCGTGTCCACGCCCCCCAGCAGCAGCTCGGTGATGCTGGTGTAGATCTCGTCGTGGGGCAGGGTCGCCGAGGCCAGCAGGTGGGTCAGGAACTCCCCGCTCCCGGCCAGCGTCTCGCCGCGCCGCGAGCGCTCCTCCAGGTCCCGGAGCTTCCTGTCGATCAGCCCGTTGGCTGAGGAGGGAAGAGGAAGCATGACGTCAGGGAACCCAGGAGCTTCCTGTCGATCAGCCCGTTGGCTGAGGAGGGAAGAGGAAGCATGACGTCAGGGAACCCAGGAGCTTCCTGTCGATCAGCCCGTTGGCTGAGGAGGGAAGAGGAAGCATGACGTCAGGGAACCCAGGAGCTTCCTGTCGATCAGCCCGTTGGCTGAGGAGGGAAGAGGAAGCATGACGTCAGGGAACCCAGGAGCTTCCTGTCGATCAGCCCGTTGGCTGAGGAGGGAAGAGGAAGCATGACGTCAGGGAACCCAGGAGCTTCCTGTCGATCAGCCCGTTGGCTGAGGAGGGAAGAGGAAGCACAGCATGGAAGCACACACCAGCCCAGCGTGTCGGGAACGTGATACAGCTTTTAGCTGTTGATCGGCGGGCGAGGGACCTGACTTTGGATTCATGCACACGTCATGTCAACATCCACTGTAGAAATACACGTTAACGTCTCCCGCTGAATGCGTCCTCCACCACTGCTTGGTTTCTGGCCCAGGCTCTGAGCCGTCTCCCTCCCTAGAAGCTCTGCTGTCCCGTAGCAGGACGGCCGGAGCCCAAATAAGGCAAGGGAAGTCGAAAACACATTCCCGCACACCGACTCAGAGGCTTCCAAGATAAAACGAGGAACGATACAACGATCCCACATTACAGATTGCAATGTGAAGTAACAAAATATTAACTCAAATTGGCCCCAAGTAATAAGTGGAGGAATCAAAACTATTTTAGAGAAAATGTTTAAGGGACCCTGGCTGACCCATCTCATGTCTAGTGTCCTGGCCCCTGGCTGACCCATCTCATGTCTAGTGTCCTGGCCCCTGGCTGACCCATCTCATATCTAGTGTCCTGGCCCATCTCATGTCTAGTGTCCTGGCCCATCTCATGTCTAGTGTCCTGGCCCCTGGCTGGCCCATCTCATGTCTAGTGTCCTGGCCTCTGGCTGACCCATCTCATGTCTAGTGTCCTGGCCCCTGGCTGACCTATCTCAAGTCTAGTGTCCTGGCCCCTGGCTGACCCATCTCATGTCTAGTGTCCTGGCCCCTGGCTGACCCATCTCATGTCTAGTGTCCTGGCCCCTGGCTGGCCCATCTCATGTCTAGTGTCCTGGCCCCTGGCTGACCCATCTCATGTCTAGTGTCCTGGCCCCTGGCTGACCCATCTCATGTCTAGTGTCCTGGCCCCTGGCTGACCCATCTCATGTCTAGTGTCCCGGCCCCTGGCTGACCCATCTCATGTCTAGTGTCCTGGCCCCTGGCTGACCCATCTCATGTCTAGTGTCCTGGCCCCTGGCTGACCCATCTCATGTCTAGTGTCCTGGTAAAGGGTGGAGGGCCCCTGAGCGTTGAGGGCCCCTGGCTGACCTATCAGGCTGATGTCGTCCCAGGCCTGGACGAAGCGGCCCCAGTAGGGGAGCAGGCGTCGGCTCCAGCGGGGCAGCAGGAAAACCGGCTCGGACAGGGTCCACATGGTGTAGAGCGCTGCGATGAAGCGCAGGGTCTCCTCAGGGACCTCCTCCCGCAGGCAGCCCAGACGCGTCTCAAACACCACCGCCGAGACACCTGGGGGCACGGAGGGGCTCCGTCAGGGGATGTGAGGACCACAACACGTACTATTAATGTCGTCGCTCCGAGTTAAAATAAAAAGAAGCCATTTCTTTTAGAAGCCCTTTTTTATCTTTTATCTGTTCGTATTCTCTTTACATCACGACACCAATCAATAAATCTAATGCTTTGAGAAAAGAAAGAAAATAAGACGGTGTCTGTGAGGCCTTTTTAGAGGCCTGAGGCAGCCACAGACACTGGCCTCTTGGCCTCTAATAAGATAAGATAAGAGGCAGCCACAGACACTGGCCTCTTGGCCTCTAATAAGATAAGATAAGAGGCAGCCACAGACACTGGCCTCTTGGCCTCTAATAAGATAAGATAAGAGGCAGCCACAGACACTGGCCT
>JACYXH010000379.1:32500-37500 GCA_026745465.1 Lota lota | reverse complement strand
GCGTACAGGTGGAACATTGGTATAAACATTGTGGTTTTCCCCAAGGGTGGAGTTTGTCAGTAAATCAAATGAATAAATTAGATAAATGAGGAGCGGATAGGGACAAATTAATGAAAAAGATAAACAGTAAAGAGAGCGATAGCTCTTAAACTTTGGAAAACAAAAGCAGAACTTAGGGAAAGAAAGTTGGAAAATAAATGTCATTTCTCCTTCCTCTGCACTCTTTCCAAGAAATTCCAATAATACCCTAATAATTACCTTACAGCATTTGTTTTTATTATTTATTACCTGCCAAAAGCAGGTGTGCAATACCGCGCTGGGCGTGGAAGTGACATCATCCCGAGGCCACAAAAGGTTTCATAAAGTGATCTAAAACCAATTTGTGGGTCAGCTACTACAGCTGATCCTGAGGTCCCATGAGCTCATGTTGGCCCCCTAAAGCTGATCCTGAGGTCCCATGAGCTCATGTTGGCCCCCTAAAGCTGATCCTGAGGTCCCATGAGCTCATGTTGGCCCCCTAAAGCCGATCCTGAGCACCCATGAGCTCATGTTGGCCCCCTAAAGCTGATCCTGAGCACCCATGAGCTAATGTTGGCCCCCTAAAGCTGATCCTGAGGTCCCATGAGCTCATGTTGGCCCCCTAAAGCTGATCCTGAGCACCCATGAGCTAATGTTGGCCCCCTAAAGCTGATCCTGAGGTCCCATGAGCTCATGTTGGCCCCCTAAAGCTGATCCTGAGCACCCATGAGCTCATGTTGGCCCCCTAAAGCTGATCCTGAGCACCCATGAGCTCATGTTGGCCCCCTAAAGCTGATCCTGAGCACCCATGAGCTCATGTTGGTCCCCCTAAAAAGAAAACCCGACACCCAGATATGAAATAAATATCCTTTATTTTTTCCGTCATCTTAGCCGTAACCGTTTCTTTGGACTACAAGCGTAGACCCCCCACAGCTCAATTAGTCCCGAGTCCTGGGGCCTCGGACCGAACCATGCAGTACCCCTCCCGATTAAAAAAAAAGAAACCAAATAAAAAAAATATATCTTAAAAAAGTATGCGTACCACTGATATACAGATCTGATATAAAGAAGCGTTGGTCACCAACCGATCAGAATTATAAACATGGCTTCTTTTACAATACAGAGACCAGATGTGTCAGATACAAGTGTATTTTGCCTTTAAAAGGGGTACATTTTAAATCATTTACATTTATACATCTTATTGGAATTCATTTTTTTTTTACCACCTTACCGTCTGATTCCTTACGCAGATGGTGTGTCCTCCACGCACACACGCACGCACGCACGCACACACACACACACACACACACACACACACACACACACACACACACACACACACACACACACACACACACACACACACACACACACACACACACACACACACACACACACACACACACACACACACACACACACACACACACACACACACACACACACACACACACACACACACACACACACACACAGTGGCTACAGACATAAGATCATTATTTGTATATTGTAGGTCCCGTTGCCGTTGGCATATGTTCCACGTTGTGGTTCCAGAGGGAGGTTTGGGTTTCTAGGGTGAAAGTACGCCCTCTGCCGGTGAAACCAAAGCATTACAATCATCTGAAGAACTCAAGCGCAGAGCCGCAGACACAACAAAAACCAAGTGCATTAACACAAGACCGTGCCAAAGAGTAACAAATTATGTCCCTCGTTGTGGACAGACCATATCATGTGCGTAGAAACGAGCTTCGCAAAACAGAGACGGGCAGAGACACCGATCGCCAGGATCGTCCCGGCTTGCGTTTACGCAGACTGAGGGAATGCCAGGGTGCCCAAGAACGCAAGCTTCTGGGTTCCATCCCCCACAGCCTAACCAATGGGCAACCTTCTTCCAGATGCCTAGCTGAGCCCTAACTGCTGTTTAACACCATGTCTCTGAATTCACCGCTGGTCGCTTTGGATGACGCTACTCAATGGGATAGAGTAGCCTTTGAAGGTCAGGAAAAACCTTCCCCATAGGGCGAAGGGGTCGATCTCCTTGTGTGTTAATATCATCCTCATCGTCAGCTTGGGGGAGTACCCAAAGCTACTTGAATACAGAAGTGAGGCACTACAACAGGCAAATGAAAAGCGTTTCCATTGGTAGAGAGATTTACCCTGAACTTCAGTGTGAACTAATAGGAGGCTGGTGGGCCGGTCCATCTGGGGGAGGCGGGGGGGATAAAGATTTGTTTCATCACTGTGGAACAAAAGGGGACACAAAACCCTGCCCATAATATCAATGTTCCAGGAAAATTAGCCTCTTTTTTCAACTCTTTGATGCCTTTTTTCTTCACGGTGTGCGTTTGTGAAATGTCCACGTCCCGTTCCATTTCACCGTTCCAAAACCCCTAAAAACACGGAAGTACTAAGAAATATCTCGAGGACTTCTTATGTATCGCGCAACCCCAGCAAAGCACTGCCACTTCTGTCCGTTCTTGTCTGTCCGTTCAACAGATACGCACCGAACATAACGTTAATTTTTACTGCATGCCAAGTTCACTTATTAAGCTGTGTCAGGCGTGCTCAGAAACACACCTGCTTTAAAAACATCAACATCAGCCAAAGACGCATACGATTAACTAAACAAGCTTCTAATCGTCCCACACATGGAACAAGCCCATCCAACAAAACAACCGCTGCATTTCTCTGGCGTGCACAGCAAGTGGCGTTCAAATCAGTACGACCGCATGGAACTCAAAGTACAACAGACCGTGATATTCATATCGTGTTTGTTGAAGCAGGCCTTGGATTAAGGACTTTGTTCAATCGTTCCATCGTTGTCGAGCCATCGCTGTGTCGGGAAACGAAGGTGGAGGACGGGGAGACAGAAGTCAGAGGTCTCATGACCTCTGACTTCTGTCTCGGTACGTTTAAGGGGATTTATTTGTTATTGCAGGACGACCGAACCGTTTATACGGTTATGGGTGACAACGTACCTTAAAGAGAATAAAAAAGAAATCTAAAATCAAGAGGTAAGTGTGGTTGCATCTACTGGGCGTACAAAAAGGCATATATTGTAAAAAGCGTACAAACCAAACAAAATATTTAACACAATGAACCGTGCAAGACTTGAGCAAGCTTTTCCTCGCTACGATGAAGTGGGATATTCAGACTTTTGTTTTGTGAGGCATTCAAAGTATAAATCAGTGCCAACACCATAGTAGGATTCTGGCGTGAAAGAAATGAAGTTGTTTTCATGTTACTTTGAGTCAGGAACCGGGATTTTGCCAGCGCACTCGGGCAAAGCCAGACAACAGAATCAACGCAGCAAAGACAGTATCATACAGCAAGACGGCGGGCCAATCAGCCGTCAGCGCCCCGTCACATGACCAAACCGCTCTGGGCTGTGCAGGCGCATCGGAGTTCTCAGATGCGCTTTGATTCCGCCCAGCTAAGAAAAGGTCCATCCCCAGAATGCACCTCTTCCTCCTCCTGTCCCTCAAACCGTAGCATGAACAGCATGTGGTTATGTGAAGAGCAGCGTGTGCAGCGGTTCATCTGGACCGCGGTGCGCGCCGTGGCAACGCCTCAGTGAGACCGTCGCCGAGGAGAGCTGTTCGACCCGTGCCAGGGCTTCCCCAGCCGGCCGTCGCTGGGTTTGTCCCGCAACAACGAGGGGCAAAACGGCCAACAGGGAACGCACACGGACCGAAGTGCCGAAGGTTTCCCTCCCAAACCGAGGCGACGCCTTCGTAGGGACGACCTTCCCGGATGTCCCTAATTCTGCGTACGTTCACACAGCGATAAGCGTAGGGTTACAACTTTTAAGTGAAGGTGGTCCGCGCTGGAGCTTCCTTTACACATGGATGTGATCCACCTCATGAAAACATAACGGCCCGGTTTGGCAAGCGGACACAGACAGCCACCAACCTCTTTCATGTGTCCTGCTTACCAGAGGGTCCCTGGGGACCAGAGCCCCAGAGGGTCCCTGGGGACCAGAGCCCCAGAGGGTCCCTGGGGACCAGAGAGTCCCTGGTCCCCAGAGCCCCAGAGGGCCCCTGGGGAGAAGGCAGACGTGGAGACTGAAGGGCTGAACTGGGATCAGCTTCAGGAAGGACAGACGGTGTGAAGGCAGAAAGAACAGGGGGAAAGAAGTGGTTTTGGCATGTTGTCATACAGGAAGTAAAAAAAAAGATATGAACAAAAAGACAGAAGAAGAATGTTGGCGACCTGTGGACCGTCACTGAACCGCTTCAAAACAGACAAATAAAAAAGGCACATTATTCAAATAAAACGGAACGCAGACAAAACAGTACTTTAGTCCCAAGCTGGAGATCGACGGGCGAGGCGGCGGCGAGAGAGAACCACGACGCCGACGCCAACGGGTCTGTGTTTAGTTTGACTTCTTACAAGGAGTGTGTGTCCAGCGCAGTGCCGGGGGCTCCGTCTACATTCGGGGGGGGGGGGGGGGGGGGGGGGGGGGGTCGGGGGTCAGCGAGGTTTGGAGGGAGAGGGGGTGGGGGTGGAGCCAATCACCTTCTAGGTCCACAGCGCGGGTGGGTCCAGGGCTGAGATTGCAGGAAGGGCGACGTACAAAAAGAGAACAATAGGGGTCCCCAGACACTCTGTGAACCCCTAAATATATTTGCATTTAAAACCTTCTTTCGTCAGAAGGAGGAAGTGCTTTGCCCCCGTTTTGCGGGGGGGAAATTAAGGTGCAAATTTGCAGGGAGAGAAAAAAACAACAAAGAACAACTTCTCATGTCCTCTATGGTGACTCTGGGGGGGGGGGGGGGGGGGGGGCGTGCCTACCTCTCATCCACCAATCACAGACCTCCGTTTCCATCCAATGCGCGTCATCGGTGCGACAAAGGGGGGGGGGGGGGGGGAGGGTGCGTCATAGGCAGCCCCGCCCAGAAGGTAAAGGCGATGTCCGGCGTCCTGCCGAGACGAGGGGTGGGGTCGGGTGTGGTCAGGGGGGGGGGGGGGGTCAAGGGTCA
>JACYXH010000379.1:20000-27500 GCA_026745465.1 Lota lota | reverse complement strand
AGAGACCTCAGGGGTCAAGACACCACAAGGTAACAGAGACCTCAGGGGTCAAGACACCACAAGGTAACAGAGACCTCAGGGGTCAAGTCACCACAAGGTAACAGAGACCTCAGGGGTCAAGACACCACAAGGTAACAGAGACCTCAGGGGTCAAGACACCACAAGGTAACAGAGACCTCAGGGGTCAAGTCACCACAGGTTAACAGCTAGCAAGACACGAGGCGGGGTCAGGGGTCAATTCATCACAAGGTAACAAGAGACCTCAGGGGTCAAGTCACCACAGGTTAACAGCTAGCAAGACATGAGGCGGGGTCAGGGGTCAAGTCACCACAGGTTAACAGCTAGCAAGACATGAGGCGGGGTCAGGGGTCAAGTCACCACAGCTATTAACAGACCGAGACACGAGGCAGGGTCAGGGGTCAAGTCACCACAAGTTAACAGAACTGGACTCACCTGGTGAGCGCTAAAGAACTGGACTCACCTGGTGAACGCTAAATGAACGTTATTGTACGGACTCGACTCACCTGGTGAACGCTAAATAACTCACCTGGTGAACGCTAAATAACTCGACTCACCTGGTGAACGCTAAATAACTCACCTGGTGAACGCTTAAGAACTCGACTCACCTGGTGAACGCTAAATAACTCACCTGGTGAACGCTAAAGAACTCACCTGGTGAACGCTAAATAACTGGACTCACCTGGTGAACGCTAAAGAACTCACCTGGTGAACGCTAAATAACTGGACTCACCTGGTGAACGCTAAAGAACTCGCCTGGTGAACGCTAAATAACTGGACTCACCTGGTGAACGCTAAAGAACTCACCTGGTGAACGCTAAAGAACTCACCTGGTGAACGTTAAATAACTGGACTCACCTGGTGAACGCTAAAGAACTCACCTGGTGAACGCTAAAGAACTCACCTGGTGAACGCTAAAGAACTCACCTGGTGAACGTTAAATAACTGGACTCACCTGGTGAACGCTAAAGAACTCACCTGGTGAACGCTAAAGAACTCACCTGGTGAACGCTAAAGAACTCACCTGGTGAACGTTAAATAACTGGACTCACCTGGTGAACGCTAAAGAACTCACCTGGTGAACGCTAAAGAACTCACCCGGTGAACGTTAAATAACTGGACTCACCTGGTGAACGCTAAAGAACTCACCTGGTGAACGCTAAAGAACTCACCTGGTGAACGCTAAAGAACTCACCTGGTGAACGCTAAAGAACTCACCTGGTGAACGCTAAAGAACTCACCTGGTGAACGTTAAATAACTGGACTCACCTGGTGAACGCTAAAGAACTCACCTGGTGAACGCTAAAGAACTCACCTGGTGAACGTTAAATAACTGGACTCACCTGGTGAACGCTAAAGAACTCACCTGGTGAACGCTAAAGAACTCACCTGGTGAACGCTAAAGAACTCACCTGGTGAACGCTAAAGAACTCACCTGGTGAACGCTAAAGAACTCACCTGGTGAACGCTAAAGAACTCACCTGGTAAACGCTAAAGAACTCACCTGGTGAGCGCTAAAGAACTGGACTCACCTGGTGAACGCTAAAGAACTCACCTGGTGAACGCTAAATAACTGGACTCACCTGGTGAACGCTAAAGAACTCACCTGGTGAACGCTAAAGAACTCACCTGGTGAACGCTAAAGAACTCACCTGGTGAACGCTAAAGAACTCACCTGGTGAACGCTAAAGAACTCACCTGGTGAACGCTAAAGAACTCACCTGGTGAACGCTAAAGAACTCACCTGGTGAACGCTAAAGAACTCACCTGGTGAGCGCTAAAGAACTCACCTGGTGAACGCTAAAGAACTCACCTGGTGAACGTTAAATAACTGGACTCACCTGGTGAGCGCTAAAGAACTCACCTGGTGAACGCTAAAGAACTCACCTGGTGAGCGCTAAAGAACTCGCCTGGTGAGCGCTAAAGAACTGGACTCACCTGGTGAACGCTAAAGAACTCACCTGGTGAACGCTAAAGAACTCACCTGGTGAGCGCTAAAGAACTGGACTCACCTGGTGAGCGCTAAAGAACTCGCCTGGTGAACGCTAAAGAACTCACCTGGTGAGCGCTAAAGAACTGGACTCACCTGGTGAACGCTAAAGAACTCACCTGGTGAGCACTAAAGAACTCACCTGGTGAGCGCTAAAGAACTCACCTGGTGAACGCTAAAGAACTCGCCTGGTGAACGCTAAAGAACTCGCCTGGTGAGCGCTAAAGAACTGGACTCACCGTCGTTGTAGTCCTGAAGGCTGAAGGGAACGCCATATCGCCGTGGATACGTCCCGCCCTTCCCGACTTCTCAAACACGGGAATGTCGTTTTCTGTCACAGAGAACAGCGGTGCAACACTGAGTTAGCTTTACCTGGTTAGTGTTGTTCTGCGTTCACATTCAGTCCAGGCTTGGTTTCCAAAGAACCAAAGACAATAATCAAAGGGTTTCATTCATAACATTGGTATAGATAATATTAATATTATTCTAACATAATACATTTGATTAGTGTTTATGGTGATGTGGTCATCGCACCGTGCAGCCCTGAAACACGATTGGCTCACTGCGTTGACAGGTCTGCCCTGTGGAAGACTCTGACCAATGAGAGCACGGGCAAAGTGCGGCAGGTAGACTGACAGGGAGGCCGTCCAATCACGTCATTCGGCCGAATGAAATGATTGGACTTAATGCATTTTTTTGAGGGGGGGGGGGGTTGATTGAATTGATGCCGTCGCGATATAAAAATAATTTCAACAAATAGGACATAAAATGATTCAAGGTAACCATGGGTCAGATCCACCAATCAGGTGGGAGGTGAGCCAGATGTGTTTACCTTGGAAGTCCTGGTGGTTGTCAGGGTAACTCTGAGCCCTCGGCATCCTGGACTTAGTGTAGTCACTAGGAAACGGAAACACACAGGTCAGACACACACACACACACACACACACACACACCTTTGTTTTATCCATCATTAAAGGTTGAGTTTGAGAAGAGCTTGAAAAGCATGTAATGTGAACTAGAGATGAAGTTTAAAACAAGGATATTCAGCGGGCGTAATGTTATACAAGGCCGTGATGAAAACTGGATTAGCAGGGCAACATACAGAGTAATACACACTAAGTAGTATACACATATATAGATAGATCTATAGTCACACACAATATGAGTGGTTTCAAAGTCGATGCAAAACATAAAGAGTATATTACATCATGCAGAATCACGAGGAGGAATTTAGATGGCCGACAGACACACACACACACACACACACACACCCACACACACCTGTCCAGGGGGCTATCCAGGGAGGGGCAGCTTCCTGACGCAGAGTTCTCCGGGCTGCTCATAGACAGCGGGTCCAGCATCTGGAGGAGAACGGTGTTGATAGGTGTGACGGCAGCCCAGAAGGAGCGTAGCGGGCGAGCTAGTTTAAGCTAGCTCGCCCGCTACGGGAACCACTGTTTGCTACCGCTGCAGCCCATTGAGCTTCGATGGGCTGTGTTTATCCCTTACCAGGGATAAAGATATTCTATACAGCCTTTATCCTGGGACCACACCGAGGACGCTGTCCATTTACAGGGATTAACTGACTTCTCCCAGAGCCAGCCCACAGCCCGCCTAGTAAGCATTAGAGGCCATCAAAGGCAACTGCCGTTCTCCCGTCAACACCAAAACAGATGTTCAGTAGCCCCTTTTAAAACACATTTCCCTCCCAACTTTCAAAACATTGTAAATGTTCCGATATCTCTGACGTCACGGCGAACCTGTCCTGTGCAGGAACACACGCACGCACACACACACACACCCCCACACATACACCCCCCACCCCCCCCCCCCCACACACACACCCCCCGACCCCCACGCACACCCACACATACACATACACCCCCCACCCCACCCCCACCCACCCACCCACCCACCCACACACACACACACCCACCCCCACACATACACATACACCCCCCACCCCCCCACACACACCCCGACCCCCACGCACACCCACACATACACATACACCCCCCACCCCCACCCCCACCCACCCACCCACCCACACACACACATACACCCCCCACCCCTGTCCTGTGCAGGAACACACGCACGCACACACACACACACCCACCCCCACACATACTCCCACACATACATACACCCCCCCCCCCCCCCCACACACACACACACCCCGACCCCCACACATACACATACACCCCCCACCCCCCCCCCCCACACACACACACCCCCACCCCCACCCCTGTCCTGTGCAGGAACACACGCACGCACACACACACACACACACCCACCCCCACACATACACATACACCCCCCACCCCCCCCACACACACCCCGACCCCCACGCACACCCACACATACACCCCCCACCCCCACCCCCACCCACACACACACACCCCGACCCCCACCCCCACCCACACACACACACCCCCACACATACACCCCCACCCCACCCCCCACACACCCCCCCACCTGGTCCATGCTCTCGGGGATGAACTCCCCCTCGCTGTTGATGCTGGTGAAGGAGCCGTTGCGAGCGAACTGCTGCAGAGCATCAGGAATGTAGCCCGGAGGAGGAGAGCTGCGGTCCGTGGAATGGGAGTCTGGGGGGAGACGGGGGAGACGAGGGCGGGGCTGTTTTATCACCGTCATTAAGGCTCATCACTATGACCATACGCTTATCAAAATAGCAGCAGCATCGTGAGTTGAAGTTGTATCGATGTATCGGACTGGAAGTATCGGACTGGAAGTATCGGACTGGAAGTATCGGACTGAAAGTATCGGACTGAAAGTGTCGGACTGAAAGTGTCGGACTGAAAGTACTGAAAGTATCGGACTGAAAGTATCGGACTGAAAGTATCGGACTGAAAGTGTCGGACTGAAAGTACTGAAAGTATCGGACTGAAAGTATCGGACTGAAAGTGTCGGACTGAAAGTACTGAAAGTATCGGACTGAAAGTATCGGACTGAAAGTACTGAAAGTATCGGACTGAAAGTATCGGACTGAAAGTACTGAAAGTATCGGACTGAAAGTAGTTTCTCTCCGATGTTTGATATCGTATATTTGATTATGTTAAAGGGCATATTCTCGTCGTAGTAGATTGACACCATCAAACTGGGTATCGTAACTAAATGAATGGATCTTTTCACATAGTGCCAGTGGTTCTCCACTGGTTCTCCACTGGTCCGGCCTTGGGAGCCACACTTTCCCATGACCCACTTTTATACTATTCAAACCAAGCACATTTATTTCTCAAAAATGGGCTAGCAAACACAATGTCATCATGACCTTTTTTACATAAATAAACTAATATTTTCATCCCTGCATTCAAAGCAAGGAAGTAGTAAAAATATATATTTCTTAAAATTATTATTATTTATTTATTCTGACCACACACTCTGCGACCCATTCAGAACAAGTCCCCCAGTCCCCCAGTCCCCCCAGTCGAGGAACAGTGCTCTAGACAACGGCCCTGAAGCCAGTGGTGCACTGTAGTCCACTCAATGGCTGGTTCTCAGGATGCATTTCCATACAGTACCCCTGGCCCTGGAGAACAACCTTTGGTTCTCACATCGGACAAGACGAGGAGAAGGAAGAGGAAGAGGAGGAGGAGGTAGAAGAGGAGGTAGAAGAAGGAGGTGGAGGAAGAGGTGGAGGAAGAAGAGGAAGAGGAGGTAGAAGAGGAGGTAGAAGAAGGAGGTGGAGGAAGAGGTGGAGGAAGAAGAGGAAGAGGAGGTAGAAGAAGGAGAAGGAGGTGGAGGAAGAAGAGGAAGAGGAGGTAGAAGAGGAGAAAGAGGTAGAAGAGGAGGTAGAAGAAGGAGGTGGAGGAAGAGGTGGAGGAAGAAGAGGAAGAGGAGGTAGAAGAGGAGAAGGTAGAGGAGGAAGATGAGGTAGAAGGAGAATGTAGAAGGAGAAGGAGGAGGTAGAAGAGGAAGGAGAAGGTAGAGGAGGTAGAAGAGGAGGTGGAGGTAGAAGGAGGAAGAGGTAGAAGAGGAGGTAGAAGAAGGAGGTGGAGGAAGAGGTGGAGGAAGAAGAGGAAGAGGAGGTAGAAGAGGAGAAGGTAGAGGAGGAAGATGAGGTAGAAGGAGAATGTAGAAGGAGAAGGAGGAGGTAGAAGAGGAAGGAGAAGGTAGAGGAGGTAGAAGAGGAGGTGGAGGTAGAAGGAGGAAGAGGTAGAAGAGGAGGTGGAGGAGGTACAAGGGAAGGAGGTGGAGGAGGAAGAGGAGGTAGAAGGAGGAGAATGTAGAAGGATAAGGAGGTAGAGGAGGAGGAGGAGGTGGTAAAAGGGGAGGAGGAGGTAAAAGGAGGAGGAGCGACCAACCTTTCAGGCCCAGCATGCTCTTCCTGTCCGCCAGCCGAAAGCTGGTGTTGTCCAGCTCCTCGTGGGAGGGCAGCAGCTCCATGCTGGAGGGGGTCTGGAGAGGAGACACACACACATTAACTAACCCTAACATCTGGAGAGGAGACACACACACATTAACACACACACACACACATTAACTAACCCTAACATCTGGAGAGGAGACACACACACACACACACACACATTAACTAACCCTGGGTCTGGAGAGGAGAAACACACACATTAACTAACCCTAACATCTGGAGAGGAGACACACACACATTAACTAACCCTAACATCTGGAGAGGAGACACACACACATTAACATACACACATTAACTATAACTAACCCTAACCCTGACGTCTGGAGAGGAGAGACACACATTAACACACACACACACACACACACACACACACACACACACACACACACACACACACACACACACACACACACACACACACATTAACTAACCCTGGGTCTGGAGAGGAGACACACACACATTAACACATACACACACACACACATTAACTAACCCTAACGTCTGGAGAGGAGACACACACACATTAACACACACACATTAACTAACCCTAATGTCTGGAGAGGAGACACACACATTAACTAACCCTGGGTCTGGAGAGGAGAAACACACACATTAACTAACCCTAATGTCTGGAGAGGAGACACACACACATTAACACAAACACATTAACTAACCCTAACCCTGATGTCTGGAGAGGAGACACACACACACATTAACACACACACACACACTAATTAACCCTAACCCTGAAGCCTGGAGAGGAGACACACACACACACACATGAACATGGACATCCTCAGTAAGACACACACATGAACATGGACGTCCTTAGTAAGACACACACACACACACACACACACACACACACACACACACACACACACACACACACACACACACACACACACACACACACACACACACACACACACACACACACACACACACTAATTAACCCTAACCCTGAAGCCTGGAGAGGAGACACACACACACACACACATGAACATGGACATCCTCAGTAAGACACACACATGAACATGGACGTCCTTAGTAAGACACACACACACACACACACACACACACACACACACACACACACACA
>JACYXH010000379.1:0-17500 GCA_026745465.1 Lota lota | reverse complement strand
TGGCCGCTGTTTCGGATTCACTGAACCACAGCACAAAGTGCTGCGGCGCATTTCCGTTATTCACAACTCTGCTTGAAATAAAGAGAAACAAGCCGCAGCACTGTGCATAACAATAACTGCTTATGTCTTCACTATGAAAGGCCTAAACATTTGGGGGGTTTAAAGGACATAAAACCTCAGTAGTAAATGAGTAGTAAAAATATATAATTATAGTAGTATTTGTTTTCCATATGTATGCTTCAAGTCCATGACACAAGCCAATCACGGACGCTGATTGGCTAAGACAGCTGCCTGAGGACGCTGATTGGCTAAGACAGCTGCCTGAGGACTCTCAGTAAGCGATGAGGAAATGGACTCGACCAATCTAAAGCACTGGACTGGGCACTTCATCCACGCTTACGCAACGAGGCCGAGCGATACACCCCACAACACACAAGTCTACTTCCTACCCATTTTGAAATCCACAGCAGCGGCTCATTTCCCACAGTAAGGAAGCAGAGAGGACATGTGCCTCTTTGCGCTGAGAATACCACCGAGGTCACGGTGTTCTACGGTGTGAATACACAGCCATCAAAAATGGACATTGGCGACGTTAACATGGATTGTAGTCCACGGTAAATCCCAAGCGGGGGATGTGGTCCAGGTACCTCGTTGTTGGTGTAGTGAAGGTCCATCAGCTGGCCGAAGGCCACCTTAGCCTTGGTCTTCAGCTCTTCCAGATGGACAGGCCGTGGGAACTGCAGGATCCTAGAAGGAAGGAGGAGGAGACAGGAGTTCAGGATCTCTTGGTTTGGCGGAGGAACGGCAAACAGAACAAAACACGGGCAAAACCTTTACCGTCTCTCGCCTTTGAACTCGAACTTCACTCGGACATCGTTCTGTCAAAAAGGAAAACAAGACATGGGTTGAGACGGCCAGAACGAACATGTGACGTTTTGTTGTTCTTTTTATTTATTTATTTTAAAGCCACAATTTCATTAAGATTACCTTGATGACTAGATTATGACCTCGATGTCCTGATTATCTTAATGAAGACGAAGTGGTACAGGTACTAATATGTTACTGAAGGGTCACTGAAAATCTTGTAGCTTACTTTTTACCCTTAAACATCCAAGTTTGGGTGTTTTAGCCCCCTAGATGTACATTTACATTCAGGGCATTTACCAGACGCTTTTATTCAAAGCAACCTACAGTAAGTACATTTGTCAGAAGAAAGAGAAACAACAATATATCTCTGTCGGTACAGTAAGGATGTTCATAGAACCAGTTCAAAGCACTTACAATTGCTAGTTTAACCCATTCCCCGTATACTACAACGACAGGTAGGATAAGATGCTACACGAAGCTAAGTACTATTTTTAAGTGCCAGGACGTACAAACATACAATAAGTGCGTACAGATGTAGTCAGACTAAGAGCGGCAGAGGAGCGAGCGGTTCACCTGGTTCTTTGGCGAGGAGGCCTTGGGTTTGCCCAGGTCGGACAGAGACATGGCAGGGCGTCTGGTGGAGCGGTGGAGCTCGGCCAGATCCTGCATGATCGAATTCAGCGCCTCCTGCTCATCTGCAGAGAAGAACCGGTTCAGTCAGGGCTGGGCCATAATTCAATATGATCCTTTATCCTCTGTGAATGGCACGGATACAGCGCCCGTTCAGATCGAGCCGGTTCAGATCGAGCCGGTTCCGATCGAGCCGGTTCAGAACGTGCCGGTTCTGAACCGGCTCGACGGCTTGGCCTCCGGTGTTGCTGCTTGCAGCTTTCTCGAGAAACGCTCATCCAGACCACTTCCCACTCGACACCGCACTGCCTCAGCTTCTCAAGTCCATTGCGTGAACGGTTGTGGAGAACATTGACGGACAAACATACATACAGAGCCCTCCAAGGTATCGCTTATCGAGACTCCCAGTTCGAGACTCCCCAGTTCAATGGCACGAATGAGAACACATGCCCTTAAAATGATCACACGAGGTTTGAAACATCAGAGAAAGGAACTACTTTTAGTCTGATGCCATACTTTGAACTTCCATGTGATGACCCTCGGTTAGAACATTAATGGCATAATCTATTCAAAACCATATTGTGATATTTAATCGTTATCGTGTGAAATGAGCCATAAATATCATGATATTACATTTTTCCATACATCGCCAAGCACCACTTTCAGTTACTTGGTGACCTTGCATTCGTAATAGTAACCGTTTTGTGTGTTGTGAGGGTTGTCACGGCACACACAACACGTTCCCATTGGCATCCATTTTATTTATTAACTTCCTTAACTTTTACGGTCTGAAATGTGACTCTTTGGTCCGTGTTATTGTGCAGACGCCAAGGGGATCATGTGACCGCCAAGGGAAGGGGATCATGTGACCGCCAAGGGAAGGGGATCATGTGACCATCAAGGGACCAATACGATTTGACAACAAGAGTTTAAATTGTTCTCGATTGGGTCAGGTTCATTTTGAGGCTAAAAGATGCAACGCGTACGATTTTCCAACTGTAAAACTTGTCCTCAACCAAAGACGGGGCACCCTATTACCTGAAAGTTGTGGTGTCCAGTGTCCTCCCCTTTTGTAAGAGACAAGGACATGCACAGTCCCTCCCCATCACATGGTCTTTGCTCCCATCTCCCTCCATCCCCCCCTCCCCCCCCTCCCCCCCCCCCCCCCCCCCCCAAACACAACACCCCCCTAAACACAGCCAGAAGCTTACGGTTTACAGTGAATCTCTGCTATGCTGTCGTCGAGTTTGTCTCCTTCAAGTCTTCCGGTGATTCAGAGCCAGCGTTACATTTTTCAGTGTACGTTTGATACGGCGAGTAGTACGAATACGGGTAGCGCTAACTCTCCATCCTCCGTGTGGGACTGAGGGCCGAGCGGATGCTGCAGGGTACGGCCTCGTGAGGTACAACGAGACGCTTTAGTACATGATGATTGTAGATGATTCTAGTTCATTTTTTAATGTTATAAACTAATAACCGCACACGTTGCACCTTTAATGTACAAAACGTGGAAGAATGTGTAATTATTCCCCACAGGAGTTAGACAACAAGTAACTCCTGTGAGGAAATAACACGGCAGAGATTCCTTCAGCGATGAGATAATCTGCTCAACAGAGATAGCACTGAATCTGATTTAGAACAGGTTGTCCAGTAAAATAAGCAACGACACACTGTCACATACTAGTTCTCTCGCTTTTTATAGTAAGGAAAGTAATACGAGTTTAAAAACGATTGCTTAAGGTGCAAAACAGTTCTGAAAACAGATCTGATTATTTTATTAAATCAGATCTTCTCTGGTATGTGTCCCATACACAGACCGTTTCAAAATAGAGATTGGGAATAATACTGTGGTTTCTGCTGAAGTACATTACACAACACGCACAATTACATTGGTTCCTGTTGCACTTGATTACAACACACACACAGACACACAGACACACAGACACACACACACACACACACACACACACACACACACACACACACACACACACACACACACACACATACCCATCATTGTGGAACGTCGTCGGTTGACCCAGGAGGCCAAGAAGGAGGTTTCTCCCATCAATGGGGTCCTATCTCCTGAAAAAGAGTAGTATATGCCACACATCACTTCATTAAAAGCAACATAGATTGGTGTATCGCTCGCTAACTGCACTGCCTTTTGAGTTATCTCCTTGCTAAATAGTTTGAATGTCCTGTAGTGCTCTACACTTTGGGAGAAGGCTACAGAATGCATGTGTGTCTGGTAGTGATGCTGACACTATACTTTACTTGGCCCAACGCGGCTGTGCATGAACCCATGAGTGGGTCTGTAACGTAACGAGTGCTTGCTCGTTACGTGTGGCGACAGGCGAACACGTAACCCTCTCGTCGTTCAGCTGAACCATGACTGGGATCATTTTATACTGCATGCGTGTGACGCATCATTTGACAACAACGACTTGAAGAGGGGGGCTGTAGACTTAGCTAGGCGGCTAAGACATTAGCAAGGCGTACGAGCGAGTCCAAAGATGCGTGTCCAATAATCACAACACAATTGATACAAACAAACAAAAATAGCTCTTGTGAAGTTCATTTGGGTGAACGTTGCGTTTTGTCATTTTGTCACATTAGCATCGCTGAAGATGCGCAAGACAAGTGCTATCCGTCGGGACATATTACATCGTCTGGCAAATGTTAGTAAAAGTAAACAGCATCCAGACTTTGCATGCCACTGACGGCTGTTTAATAAGCAAACATGCCAACACAGGCTCAGAGGGTTTAAGAAAAGACGGATTTCTACTGAAGAGCTTAAGCAAGACATGTTAGCAAACATCCCAGTAGACCCCCTGTCCCCACAACGAGCTGTCAGTGTCAGGCCAGGTAAGTTGTCATGCTAACACTTGCTAACACCAACATTAGCCAGATAGCTCCTCCAAGCTATCTTACACATTCTGAACGACAACCGTAAACCAAGAGCAGTTGCATCTTGCAGAACGACTCTTTAGTCGGCAACACGCTCGGATAACCCGCGTGTGTTACCTTACCCGGGCAGTCGTGTCACTTTCTCATCCACAGGGCCGGTGACAGCAGCTCCGGACCCTGCGGACAGACACTCGAGGAAGCAGAAGTTTGGAGTCCGCTCCGAACTTCACTCCGGGTCCTGGGCCAGTAACACGGCTAATGCTAATGCCAAGGGGCCCCCCGTCTGTGGTTAACGTCAGCGAAAATATCCTCGCACACGCGGGTAACACTCCCGCTGTTGTGTTGTGATCGAGGGAGCACCCGTTTGAAACCGTCCGCGTTTGGGAAATGGGAAGTGCCTCGGCTACTGTCACTACCTCTTGCACCTTAGCTGCACCTTAGCCACCGTAGCGTGTTAGCTCGTCGCCGCCCCCCCCCCCCCCCCCCCCCCCCACCCCCACAACAGCAATCGTGTTGGAAGAGTCCAACAACACACTGGCTGTGACGTCAGAGTCATGAGCGCTCTTTTGGTTTTGATTTTTGATTTATTTATTGATCTCATTAATGAACCTGTGAGTGTGGAGTCAAAACTACAGCGATCTATTAGGACTACGTGTAGTTGTACACCTGTAATGTCTTTGCATTCTCCGAATAAAATACATATCACTAAAATTACAGTCTTGACTGAATAAATAGTGTGTATTTTGTGTAAAGCCACATAGATTTATTTCTGTACATCAATATATTTAGCTAGATATGACTATTTTGCATGTTTTATATGTATTACTATAATTTGATTACAATGAGTTATGCCGCAAATGTGGTTAATAAAGTTGGCCACTTTGAATGTTGCCCGGACTGTAGGACTGTAGAAAAAAATCCATACGATTTATCATTAAATCGTTTCAAATTGATTTATTTAGCAATTTGTCGATTTTTATTTATAGCTAGAAAAAAATTGTTTCATTTTTTGCTATTCGGTGTGTGTCCGTTATTTTACATTCACAATCGTTCGTGTTTTTGTTTTATCAGCTATGCACCCTGTATTAAACATCAACGATTCAGAAATGTTGTCTACAAACGTGTGAATGTTTTTCCCAATAAATGTTTATTTAAAAGTACCAGTGAGTAAATTAATACAAACAAACTTTTGTTTTGTAGAAAATACATCCTTATTTATTTCCGGGTCAATGCAGGATTCTCATAACAAGCTATCAGGCTAGAAGCTAAATAGCTGTCTGTAGCTACATCCTCTGTCATTCAAAAGGACTACTTTTTTTTATCCCATCATACTATCATGTCGGATACGGTAAGATAAACATCCTTAAACATTCAATTAATTATTATATTGGCATGAA
The DNA here is from genome assembly GCA_026745465.1 of Lota lota. Classification (NCBI taxonomy): domain Eukaryota; kingdom Metazoa; phylum Chordata; class Actinopteri; order Gadiformes; family Lotidae; genus Lota; species Lota lota. The sequence goes on along the minus strand of JACYXH010000379.1, from coordinate 11,696 downwards.
AATAGAGTGATACGTGCTTTGCTGATGCTAACTACCTTCTTGTTGACTAACAGGCTAGCTATAGTAGCTTCAGGCCCACTTCCAAATGTTGTTTTTTTTTGGATGCTCATATCACATTGACTAACTGTATTTATGTTTATAATGTAACTATGTTGAAATGCAACGTTTCGGTCAGATGAACCAACTTGGTTGTTAGCCTTTCTGTAACTTAAACCACAACGTGTTGCAAAGCATGCTCTGGGCATCACATCGCAGACATATGAAGCCCTTTCTCTCGCAGGAGACCAAACCAGCCAGCCACGATGGAGGAGATAAGAAGGAAGGGGAATACATCAAGCTAAAAGTGATCGGTCAGGTATGTCTGCAGAGGCCAGGCTGGGGGACTGAAAGGGGAATTAAAATGTAACAGGAATGCACCGTTGAACGCTAAGGAAACCACAAAAACAAGACGACACGTTAACTTTGGGAAAATGACTATCCAAATGTTTTCCTTGAGGCGTAAACAATTCTGAAAGTGAAATGTGTTAATTAGAGTGACAACAGCAAACTAACACATTCGTTTATACACATTTACATGATGGGAAAGCTGCAGGTTCCAAAGAGGAACCAGCAGCTGTTGATCCCGTCCGACTCGACTACATTATGATTTATTTCCTATAGTTCTTTGCTGTAGCTTTTTGATGAACTAAAAATGTTTTGAATTTGTTGTCAGGGGTCACCGCCAGATGACCTCAGTGGCAGAATGTCCTGTGCTCATTTTCTTTCTTCCATAACCCTAGGATAACAGTGAAATACACTTCAAGGTGAAAATGACAACGCATCTAAAGAAACTCAAGGAATCATATAGCCAGAGACAGGTAAGAGAAAGAATAACTACCTCTTTATAAGTCCTCCTCTGTGGCGGTTGAACCTGTCAATGCTGTAACCGAGCACATCCACGTGAACACACCCAACATCATGTGCTGTGTGACGGCTAGCATACGTGGCTTACTTTCATAAAAGCTATTTTTAAAAGCGCTCTTGCTTGCATGCTGGCTAAGTGACCACCAGGCTGAACAGTGGTCCCGTGTTGCTAAGCAGTGCGATGCTGTGTGCCTTTCTTCCAGGGAGTCCCTATGAACACACTAAGGTTTCTCTTCGAAGGCCAGAGGATCACAGACAACCAAACTCCTAAAGAGGTGCACACACACACACACACACACACACACACACACACACACACACACACACACACACACACACACACACACACACACACACACACACACACACACACACACACACACACACACACACACACACACACACACACACACACCTTTTTCTTTGTTCATGCTTTGTTGTCATTTTCACACTTTTAGCAACACAACATTATTCACACAACTGTGTCCACGGTGATAAGTAGGCTGGTTGTGTGTTAGTTGTGTTGAGTAAATCCCACCTCCTCATTTGGTTTCCACAGCTTGGAATGGAAGACGAGGACGTCATCGAAGTGTATCAAGAACAGACCGGTGGACTTTGTAACAATTAAACCTCTAAAACATTCAGATTTTTTTATTTGATTCTTTATATTTTTTATTTTAGTGTTTTTATTTTATACGGTTATTTTTACCCCCTTTTTCTCATTTCAAACCATCTTGATCAAATATAACTTGTATCGGGGGGGGGGTTTCAGGAGCGTGTGACCTCTGAGTTGACATGAGCCATATAAAAAGGGGATGGCGTTGCTTCCTCGTTCATCTTGGGTTCATTCATCCAGAATCCCACAGGTGTTACCTGCTGCGGGAACAATTTGTGATCGTCTGTTCTTATGCTCTTTAAGTTTCAATGCTAAAAACCGTAATGCATCTTAGTTTGCCTTGAACATTGCGTTGCTCAAGAGCACGGCGGCAGGACCCCGGGCCGCAGGCGGTGACACAATGGTTACCTCAAAGCTCTGGTGGTTTCCCCTACATTTCAACCGTGTCTATTATTTGAATTTCTGATTGGCCCACATTTTGTGCCATGTTATGGCAGCCAATCAGAAAGGGTCATTGTGTGATCGGTGTTTGGTGGGGTTTGATTTTAGTGCTGGCTTATTTGTTGGTGCAAAAGAAGAAAAAAAAAAGACAATGCAGTGGTTTTTTTGTAAAATCAAACATACCCGTACATCCTGTGCTTTTTGTTCTGACTCATTGTTCTCGCAGATTCATGGAACGATTCTTGTAACATTTCTCAATCTGTTGGCAATTGCCCTCCTATGATATTGGCGTTTTTTTTATATCTCTAAATATACAGTATATAACGCGTGTGGTGTACGTGTATATGTTTGTATTCACGATTACAGTGTATTTGAGCAATATGTATCTTAAGTATCCTCTTTTGTAATTCAGAGTTGGAAGAGGGTGGCTCCAAATTTAGAATCAAGATTCACAGTTTAGGGATTTACAGTTCAGTTAGGTTACCCTAACCACAAAACAAACCGGTTTGCGTTTGAAGGGTTCAACAGTCCCCGTTCAAGACGTCACCGCTCTAGTCCGGATGTTGGAGACATCGCGTTGCATTTGGCTGCTTTTTCTCAGGTTTTATTAGGATGAGTATCGTTATGATTAGCGATGGGTGGATCGCGTCGAACAACGTTTGGTATTTGGTATTTTGTTTGATTCAAACGTCATTGTTTTGGGGCTTGATTTACTGAAGTGCCTATAACGTATAGGTATGACCCATCGCCCACACCACAGTCTAGCTGTGCTTTCAGTCTACTTTCACAAGGAACTCAAAACAGCAAACACAAGGGAGGCCAAGCATGATTAAATCTGGGAGTTCGGTATGACCTGCACATGTTTCAATAGGTAGCGTGTATTGTCTCTGTCGGTGGAAGTTTTAGACTAGCGGTTGTTCAAATTGAAGTCAGGTGGGCCTTTTTATTTCTGCCTTCCCTCTGCATCCAATCATCGATTGACGATTCGGTGAGAGCAAAATGCTATTTCAAATTGAATTATTGATTCGTTTTGATCTCTACAATGTATCCTTATTATTGAGTGTCTTCACCCCTTTAAAATAGTAAATTGATCCGTGCTTGGTCACCACCGTAGCAAGACTTGTATGCAGATGGTTTGAAATGATGCTTGTTCTTTTGCCCTTTTTGAATAAAACGTTTTAAGAAAGATAAACCAACGTGCTTGATTATTTCAATAGGTGAAATACACAAGATATGTATTTCATGTACTCTTATATACTTAAGATGTTATCAAACATAATCAAAACTACATTTTTTATTATGTTACATGTGTACCAAGCTTCTGTCTAGATAGGCCTGTGTCTCTTTCCAGAGTTTAATATTTAAATCAGTAGCATTTTTATGAAAAGGGGTAAACTTTACACCAGCAGAACTACTGTCCTAATACATTAGTATTGTACAGTCCACTACTTTACATACGGTTAATTAAATAAACAATTGTTATTTTTATGTCGGGTTTGATCATTTGACACAAAGTAAATAAAGAAAATTGATGGAGAGCGAGACACAGATGCAGACAGAGAGAGCGAAAGAAAGAGACAGAGAGCGAAAGAAAGAGACAGAGAGCGAAAGAAAGAGACAGAGAGCGAAAGAAAGAGACAGAGAGCGACAGAAAAAGACAGAGAGACAGAAAGAGAGAGAGCGACAGAAAGAGACAGAGCGAAAGAGAGACAGAGAGCGAAAGAGAGACAGAGAGCGAAAGAAAGAGACAGAGAGAGCGAAAGAAAGAGACAGAGAGACAGAAAGAGACAGAGCGAAAGAAAGAGACAGAGAGAGAGACAGAAAGAGACAGAGAGAGAGACAGAAAGAGACAGAGAGAGACAGAAAGAGAGACAGAAAGAGAGAGAGACAGGGAGAGCGAAAGAGACAGAGCGAAAGAAAGAGACAGAGAGAGCGAAAGAAAGAGACAGAGAGAGACAGAAAGAGACAGAGAGACAAAGAGACAGAGAGACAGACATATTATAATATAAGGGGGAAAGCAATGCACCGTTTTCTACCAGCTGCAGTTAGAGTAACCAAACATTAAACGTTAATAATTTCGGCCGCTGTTTCGGATTAATATATCACCTAGCTCTAATACTCAGTCATAATAGTTCTTAACAAGTCAAAACCTTCTGACATTTTACAAATGAGACGAGTATTTTTAAAACAAGACGATACGTTTTTCCATAATGTCAAACACATTAATTGTATAGCCTTTACAACAAATACGTGCTATTCTGCACACTACTTAATAAACACTGGGCATAAAACGTTTCCTTTCTTCACTTGTAAACGAAGTTATAGCAACTGCGAGCAGGCCATTATTTCAACTATTTTCCCGTCAGGAGCGCCCTCTACAGGCGGAGGCCATGTCCGCAGCCTTACGCATCAGCTGCGGCACACTTTGGACAGAACTCAACGACATCCACGAATGCGTACGGACAAGTCCGTGTGTAAAATGCTGTTCTGAAAGATTGTGTGGATAGCAATTTACAAAACACAAGTAAAAGAGATGTATATGTGCATCGTGACACATTCGTGTGGAGAACCTTTTACAAAGTCCAAAATATTTGTGGATCGTGGTACACGTAATGTGGATTGTCTTCTGTGAGTTACAACTCACTTCTTTTATGAATAGCGCCATCTACAGGTGTGTACGAATCCCCATTTTAAATACCTTTCTATTTTACGGATCAGCTGCGGTACAAATTGGACAAAACTTAAGGAGATCCACAAGTTCACATGTCAAAATCTGTTCTGAAAGTGAGGGGATTTCATTTTACAAGACAAAAGTTAAAAATGTATATTTGTGGATCGTGAAATATCCGTGTGGTTATCATTTTACGAAGCAAAACGACCAAATATTTGTGGATCGCGGTGCACGAAATGTTAATCGTCTTCTGTTACGCATAACCAAGTCCAATAAATACTTCCATACTTAAGATGTTTAAAACGTTACGTTGAAATGTTGCTTAATCGGAGCCTGGGCCACAAACATAACGAGACAAATAAACCATTAAGTCATCTGGCATTCAGTTTGGAAAACTCACCGGTGTAGATGTGGCGGAGGACCAAGCAAGCGTCATTCTTGTTTTCCGTTTTTATCTGAAAATAGGAATACTTATTAGGTGCACATTTGTCTCCACGCCAAACACAGCATGGACGCGTTATTCTCCAATGCACCGACAGGTGGCGGTCTAACCCTACGCCCAGTCAACGAGAAGGGATCGCGAGAGTTGGCCCCCAAAAAGTTTGAATGAACGCATAAGCCAAGACGCTGATTCATGACATCCGTAAATGAGTTTATATTCTACGTGTGTCTTGGCGAGGTGAATCGTTTTGAATAGCTGTTTTAAACGACAACACTTGGGCTACGAAAACGCAAATGCGTACGGGTGTTATTCTCAGATTATGAGAACAATAGTCACTTTATAGTCGCTTAATCTACTCATGAAGGTCTTCAATTACTCTGACTCCTCCCACCAAATAATGTGAGACTATTTGATTAATAAAACCTTTGCAGAAAATACCAACTTTGACACAAGCAAAAACCCGATGTCCTGGTTCATAAAATGCGTGTAATCAAAACCGAATATGTTGAAATAAAAGAAGGACTGCAGCGAACGGCGTTATCTTTAAACAAGCCTGCGCGTTCAAATGTCCACGTCTCGCTTCGTGGATATGTATATGGAGAGGGATGTTCCGTGTATCTAACGTTTGATTGTGGAACAAGTCTTGGCTGAGAAAGTCGGGCGTATACACTGCAAGAAAGCGGTGGGGGGGGGGGGGGGGGGGGGGTCGAAACAGGGAATATTTATTTGGACAGAGTCTGATTTCACTGGGGCCTGTGTAGGGGGAGGGGAGGGAGAGAGACGAGTAAAATGGAAAGAGGGGCGTGGGCGAGAGTAGGCGGGTGGGGGGGGGGGGGGGGAGCATTTACAAGAGACAGGACAGGGAGTCGAGCGGCTGTGGGGGGTGGGGAGTCAGGGTTGTAAACGGAGCCACTACCCACGGTCAACGGGCTTGGGTTAGGCCGCTGCCTCTTTACGTAGATCACGTTTCCAACACTGGGATACCTCACGTTGGCAAAACATTACCAGATGTGGGCCAGGAGTGGGACAGAAGGAGACAGAGAGCCTTGTGGGGGGGGGGGGGGGGGGGGGGGGGGGGGGGGAAGCCATTGGAGAGAGTGGACTGCTGCCGGGCTACTGACTGTTACACACGACGCGGGTCTCCGTCGGGAGGGGGGGGGGGGGGGGGGGGGAGGAGTAGCCGTATATACACTTCTTATATACTTGCACATATAATGTGAAAATGCATTTGATGTCTCATGCAACCTGCCCCCTTCGCTTCCACTTCACGAACACGGAGGGGGATTCGACCCCAACGCTTAGGATATAGCCCTCAAGTCACACAGACGAAACATAACTCGATTCACTGCAGTGTTGTGTGTGGCGGTCTCTACGGGTATCCCGGTAAGACCCGTAAAGGAAGTCACAGCCTTTAGACCGCACGTGACTTAACGGGTCCAGATAACAACCAGCAGTTCTTTTTCTAGTTGAATTACCTAGCACAATGCCACGGGTATCCCACAGGACAGGATCAACGGCCAGCTGTGAAGCCACCTGTGACCCCCCCCCCCCCCCCCCCCCCCCCCCCCCCCACCCCCCACCCACAAACACATGGCCGGGCCGATCTCCTGGCTTTCTTTTGGGGCAGACTACGCTCCAAATAGGCTCTAGTGTTTAAATAGCACACACACACACACACACACACACACACACACACACACACACACACACACACCCCACCCACCCACACACACACACCACACCCACACCTTTGGCCAATCTGACTTGTTGGATTCATAGCCTTTAACGCCATGTGGGGAAAATTGAGTTGCTAATAACCTGATAGATTAACTTTACGTTTGAATCAACGCGAAACCTAAGTACATTTATGAGCGACTTTTCTCACACGTTCTCTCACGCATGTTCTGAAAACACGCAGTTCCCCTAACTTGCAATGCAATCCATTTAATATCCCGTCTCCCACCCACGGCCCATCCAGACTGTAGCGATCCGCAGAAGTTCAACACGTCCTGCCGGAGACACAGGGCTGCCTTGTTCTTCCAACATTACTGCAGACCAGGACAAAGAGCTGCGGGGAGGGGGGCAGTAAGGCGAGCATGATGGATCAAATTTCAGCCCGAAAAGCCAGCATAAGCCTTCCAGGGCCGTTCAATCCTACCCCGTCATTGATATTCCTCAATTTAGCCCCCAAACTAGTAGAGGGGTATTAATGCATAAAAAGAATTGGCAAAGTTAAAGTAAGAAAGTTAAATACGTCTGTTATTATCCATGCCATTCTCTGTGAAGCGCATAGGCTGACTCAGACTTTGAGTCAGAGTTTAGTTATACAGAAGCCCATACACTATTCAATAACACACCCAAAAGTGAATACTCTTTTTTAACAAACTGTTTATTTTGTAAAACTGTACAGGTATAACTTGCTGAGCGTCAAAAAAAGAAACAAGAAATCCTTTAAAAACAAGATTTTCTTAAAAATTCTTATAAATACATATGTTCTTTTCAACGAGTGTATATTTACAAATTATGTTCAGCTTTAAATGAGGCAGATTTTCAGTTCTGAAAAGATGTCTTGCTTGTGGATTGTGAAATTCACTCTTCTTGAGGTGTTTTAAGATGCTGGCTATGCTAGCCCGTGCTAAATGAATATGAAGTTAGCAGCACCGTACACTTGAACAAAATATTTTAAAAATAACACAGGACCGTAAGGAATGGGCAAAATAAACAATCACCAACACTTAGCTAAACGTCTCAACTGGCCTCTCTGAACATTCGTTGTAGTGTTAAAACAGTGGATGGGGTTTGGGGTGGGGGGTAAGACACATCAAATGGCCCCCATGCATTTGAAGGCCACATCCACCTCTTACCATTCCTCGACGTACACAAAACCTAACCGTCGAGGAGAAACAAAAACATTAACACTTAATTTGGCGTGGGGATGGAGTTACATTTGTTCCATTACAGACATCGTCGCTGCGTCTGCGGGGAAAACTAGAAAACTAGATCAGTCTTTGAGACGCGTGTCAAACGTCTTGTGGCGAAGCCACGGAGTCTCAGTCTGGGGAACGCCAGACGTCCAAGTCCCTGTGGAAGAACAAAAAACCCTCCAAATCTGAGGCCTGTGGTCCAGGGATACAGCTCCCTCCTGCACAGCTCACTCCTGCACAGCTCACTCCTGCACAACACACTCCTGCACAGCACACTCCTGCACAGCACACTCTTCTCACATTCTCAACAAAAGTGTGTGTTTTCATGTCCTTGAAACAAGTCCGTGGCGATCCCCTCCCAGCCTCCAGGACCCCGGGGTCTGCAGGGGCCGGGGTCTGCAGGGGCCGGGGTCTGCAGGGGCCGGTCTACACGGTGGTCTCGCCCTGGGCGTTGTTGCTCAGCCTCCGGTAGAACCTCCTCCAGGACTGCAGCGTCTTGCCCGACCAGATCCAGAAGCCCGAGGTGATGCCCACGATCATGGTCATCAGGTACTTGATCATGAACACGGTGAAGTCGGGCGTCACCGGGGCCAAGTCCCCGGCGGGACAGGGCACGGCGAAGCGCTTGCAGGTCTGCATGCGCCAGGTGTTCTCCCACTGCGGCCGGAAGGCCTGCTCGTAGAAGTAGCAGGCGATGACGATGGTGGCGGGCACGGTGTACAGCACGCTGAACACGCGAGAATGCGCCACCATCAGCTTCTCCAGCTTCTCCGTCTTGGTGCCGTCGTGCTTCAGAATTGGCGGATGCGGAACAGCGAAAGACGAAGCCCGCCAGCAGGAAGGACGTCCCGATGAAGAGTAGACGAAGAATAGGTAAGCGGGGAGCGGCGGCCAGCACGAAGCCCCGCTAGCGGCGAGTCCACGTCGTGGATGCCCACGTAGCACACGCCGTCAGCAGGTCCCGTCCTCCCGGCCCAAGTCCAGGATGGTGATGGTTCTTCACCGCCGGCACCGCCCACCACGCGCCGCCAGGTGGAAGTACTGGGAGTTGGCCTCGATGGCCTCGTGGCCCCACTTCATCCCAGACCCCGAGACCGAGAGAGCCGATATTAACCAGGTGTGAGGAGACAGGATGACCCACCAGATGGAGGACGCCATGCCGAAGAAGTAGAGGATCATGAAGAGGATGGTGCAGCCCTCCTTCTTGGTGCCCTGCGCCACCGTCTTGTAGCCGTCCTCCTTGAACTTGTCGATGCACACCACCTTGTCCTCCAGGAAGAAGCCCGCCGTGTACACCACGGCCACCATGAAGTAGCACCCCGACAGGAAGATGATGGGCCGCTCCGGGTAGCGGAAGCGCCTCATGTCCACCAGGTAGGTGAGCACCGTGAACAGGGTGCTGACGCAGCACAGGATGGACCAGACCCCCACCCACAGCTTGCCGAATCTGAGCTCCTCCTCGCGGAAGTACATGAGGCCGTTGGGCTTGGAGAGCTCGCAGGGCGCCCCGCAGTCCTTCACCCCCATGAAGTGGTAGTTGAGGTACGAGGGCACCTGGAGCTGCAGGGGGCACGAGAAGGGCTTGGGTTGGCGGCCGACGAACGGGGGCAAGGTCATGAGGTCCGGCAGGTTCGGCGTGGGGTCCGACGCCGGGGCTTCAGAGTCCGTGGTGTTCTGACCGACGCAGATCTCCCCCGCGCCGTGGACGGGGAAATTCTCACAGCGTAGTCTTTCCGGCCACTGGAATCCGAATTTGTTCATGAGCGCCTCGCAGCCTTGGCGTGCGCGCTCGCACAGGGAGCGACACGGGGGGATGGCCTGCTCCAAGACCGTGCACACCGGGGCGTACATGGAGCACAGGAAAAACTTAAGATCCATCGAGCACTGGACCTTCACCAGCGGGTAGAACTGGTGGACCTCGAGGCCCGCGTCCTCTTGGTTCGTGTGGCCCAGCAGATTCGGCATGATGGTCTGATTGTACGCGATGTCCGTGCACAGAGGAATGGAAATGGGTTGACAAAAGCCGTGTTCGGGTATTGAGATCCCCTTCTCGCCGTGGTACTGAGTCGCACACGGCTGAACAAGGAGAGCAGTCAGTAACACGCAGCCCGTTATCCAAACACACGGCCAGGTTGTCCACACCGCCATGATTGCTTCAGAAGAAAGGGGAGCAAAAAGTCTGCTACTTTCCACAAGACGCGGACAATGTCGCTAAGACGCGAAATGCACTTCCGTTAATAAGGGGGCAAAAACACGCACACCCACTCACTTACTATATACTGAGCACGTTGAGTGAAATAAATGTGTTTTCGGTGAAAGGCTTCGGTCACCTTCGCTGCTGCATTCCTTATTCCATGGCAATTCACACAACTCTCCAAGAAAATGGTGGATAACCACAATAATTCATACTCCACTCATAGACCAAAAACCTAGCAAAATCAGCGGCGAACGATCAACCAACATGGACAGATAAAGTTCCTTACTCCATGAAGGTCAACGGACGGGTCTCACAGCGCTTTGGAGCGTGCGCTAAGTTGGAGCTGGCGCCTCGTAGCGCACCGCGTGCACACAAATCAAAGTCGTCCGACCTGCCGTCACTTTTTCCTCGGCAGCATAACTCTGAAAAAGTCCAAATGTTTGGTGGGGGAAAGTTTCCGCTGTCGCCCTGTTTAGTTGTTGCTCGTTAGAGATCCACAACAGGTCGGATGGTACCTCCGTGGTCCACGGTGACTGCAGGAATGAGGACGCTTTTCACAATGACTCCACACACTCCGGCGGCCCGTGGCGGTTTTAAGCCCCCCCCCTCCGCTGTTCGAAGACTTGACTTGGGGTTGCATGGGGGCGCCTTGAAACTCACCACCACCACCATTTGTCCAATTGCACGGTTTGTTTTCTCAGGCTTCTGGCTGCTGATTGGTCCAATGGTAAAAAGGCGGGGTGTTGTGGAGGCTTCGGCGTTTCGCCGCTTCCTTCAAAGCAACACCTTATTAGATATGGACAACATGCCCTGGCGATGTGTTTCACAACTTGTTACACTATAAGATATAACATTACAACAATCATGTGAACACTAGCTCATTCTCGCGCTTCCCTCTCTATGTCGTCTATTATTTCTACTCGAAAGCATAAACAAACCACTGTATAATATTGCTAACCGAATGGTTGAGCGATGCGCTATGTCATGCTAATGCTGCCGTAAGGTTTAACACCGACACAAACACAATGTAATAAAGGCAGTTATATAAACTCCGTCGGCCCAGATGAAGTCATCTGATGGTATGACCAGTGGCCGGCTAGCTGTAAGCGATCGCTCTGTGTGGGAGACAAACTGGGACAGTAATGGTTATATTTATAGGGTTGTGTGGACGGGGAATGCGGTCCTACCCTGAGAAATCACAGCGGTATGCACGGACTGTCCCTGCACTACACGCAGGAAAACCTCAGCTGTTTGCCTGTTGTCTGTGCTATGCGGTGTGTGTGTGTGTGTGTGTGTGTGTGTGTGTGTGTGTGTGTGTGTGTGTGTGTGTGTGTGTGTGTGTGTGTGTGTGTGTGTGTGTGTGTGTGTGTGTGTGTGTGTGTGTGTGTGTGTGTGTGTGTGTGTGAGAGAGAGAGAGACTCTTTAACATAACATTAAACATGGCCAGCTTACTTTTTAATCAAGCGTTTTATGTGCTGTGAATCAGTTGAGGCAGGTATGTG
>JACYXH010000378.1:730000-763799 GCA_026745465.1 Lota lota | reverse complement strand
ACTCCACAAGCAAAACTCCACAACACACAACACCTGCAGCTTGGCCTTCAGAACAGTTCCCTGGGATTCCGTAAAAAAACAAAAAAGTCTCCGTGTCCGCCGTCACCCATAAATAGCACTGATGGGTAGAGAGCACCGTTGCCATGGAGACACAGTGCCGATGGCAGACGGTAATTATTCGGGTTTTAGTGCCAACGGTGGGGGGGGGAAAGAGGAGCTGGCACGTGCCCTGGCGAGGATGTGACACACCTGGCCTGTCTCGGACTGTCGGCTCACATCAGTGAGTCCGAACTAGTCCTTTACCAGTCCTTTACTAGTAGACTACTAGTAGTCCTTTACTAGTCCTGTTTACCTGAGGAGGACGCACAGCTCTCACTTGGACCAGTTGTTGGCGATGCTGTTTTGAAATTTTATTTTGTTCTAGTGATGATAAGATAAGGCGTTGTTTTTTCAGGGAACAGGTGTGTGTGTGTGTGTGTGTGTGTGCGTGTTTGTTTGTGTGGGTGTGTTTTAAGCGCAGACAATTTAATTATAAGTGTCACGAATAAACATCACACACGCACGCACGCACACACACACACACACACACACACACACACACTGCACAACCATGTTGTATGTGTGGGTGTGGCATGTGCATGGCCTTTGGCTACCCTGTTTTTTGCGTCATGCCTCCATGGTCATCTGACAGCCACTCTCGATGTTGTCTCACACTGGACCACAGATATTTTCACCATACAATGATTCCCTGTGGATCACTGATACCGCCCACCACCCCCCCCACCCCTCCCCCCCCCGACCACAACACCACACACACACACACACCACATACAGGGATGATGTCACCTGAATCACCTATGGACCTCTCGGTACATTAGTTCTATGAATACGACATGTTCATGTTTTCATGTTCCACTGTGTCCATAAAAATAACACTATCCTTATAGACAGAACACAGTGCTTTGTTGTAGTCTCTCTCTCACTCCTGACTCTTCCCAGCTCCCTCAATTCAATTCAATTCAAAGCACTTTATTGGACCGCATTTTTTTTAAAAAAAACGCCCCCCCCGCCCCCCCCCTCCCCCCCCCCCCCCCCCCCCCCCCCCCCCCCCCCCCCCCCCCCCCCCCCCCCCCCCCCCCCCCCCCCCGACACACACACACACACACACACACACATACATACAGGGATGATGTCACCTGATCACCATGACCTCTCGGCTACATTAGTTCTATGACATACGACATGTTCATGTTTTGCATGTTCCACTGTGTCCCATAAAAATAACACTAGCCTTATAGACAGACACAGTGCTTTGTTGTAGTCTCTCTCTCACTCTGACTCTCCCGCTCCCTCAATTCAATTCAATTCAAAGCACTTTATTGGCAGCATTTTAAACGTACATTTTCATTGTGTAATAACATGAACATATTTTAATAGTGGAGCATAAAATGGAAATCCAATCACACTATCTCTCCCTCTCATTGTGTGTGTGTGTGTGTGTGTGTGTGTGTGTGTGTGTGTGTGTGTGTGTGTGTGTGTGTGTGTGTTTCGGCTACATAGCTATGAATGCTATTTACGGTATGATTTAGGGCTTGCAGGTGTACAGGATAAGCCATTCTTCATTCCTGATCTTTGCTCAGGTCGTACATTCTCAGTTCCACATCCCCCTCGTTTACATGAGCACAGCTGCCTACACCTACAGCATAATCAGTGTAATGCAGTCCCAATTTATTTATAGTCCGCTTTTTCTCTGTACTTTGCAGAAATATTGAACATACTTTTCATTATCTGTAACAATTTCTCTCTCTCTCTCTCTCTCTCTCTCTCTCTCTCTCTCTCTCTCTTCTCTCTCTCTCTCTCTCTCTCTCTCTCTCTCTCTCTCTCTCTCTCTCTCTCTCTCTCTCTCTCTCTCTCTCTCTCTCTCTCTCTCCCCCCCCCCCCCCCCCCTCCAGGCTTGGTCCAGGCACTGACTCAACATTCCAGGTGTCAATGTAAGGCTCTGATTGGCTCGTTTGCTCACCCCCACCCCCACCCCCACCCCCTCCCGGCTCTCCACCCCTCTGATTAATGATCATGATTCGTGAGCTAGTGTGCGTTTGTCACACGGATACGTAGCGGGATGTATGGGGGGGGATTTGAATGCGCAGGGGGAACAGATGTGCTGTGTTTCAGTAGAAGTCACGGATTGTTCCACTTGCTGGCGCTTTTGTTGCCTTTGCGGCTACGCTAAACGAGCATGTCGATGAGTGCCCACGTTCCGTGCTTTGGTAGCATAGCGTTGCAATATCTTGGGTGTAGCTTGGGTTGCAAAGTGACGTAGTGGAGTGCAATAGCATTGTTCACCATACACAAACACACTCGCGCACACAATCGCATGCACACACACACACACACACACACACAATTGTTTTTGGGATTCAACAAGAGGATATTTTTACTTCAGAGAGAAACTTATTTTCCTTTATGTACTGTCAGCTGATTGATTGATTGATTGATTGGTGAAGGGGCGGGCTTAGCGGGAGATGGATGGCCAATCAGACAGGTTGACAAGCTGAGTGACGCTGAGCTTTTCCCTGACGCTGTGCCTTTTTAGTCTGTCAGTCAATTTGTCTGCTCATTGCTCACTCACACACACACACACACACACACACACACGCGCGCGTAGACACACGCACATGCACACACACACACACGTAGACACACACACACACACACACACACACACACAAACAGTCTGGTTCGGTTTCTCTTAATCTTTTTGTTCGTGTATTTCTGTCTTTCCACTTAAGCTTCGTTCTAGTTCCTTCTATCAGCCACCACCCCTGCAGTGTCTCCATCCCTGTCGCATCAACACACAAACATGCTCTCTCTCTCTCTCTCTCTCTCTCTCTCTCTCTCTCTCTCTCTCTCTCTCTCTCTCTCTCTCTCTCTCTGTCGATGTCTCTGTCTCTCTCTCTCTCTCTCTCTCTCTCTCTCTCTCTCTCTTCATTTTGCTGTTGTTGCCAATATTTATAGTCATACATTTTGCAGGGGTGAGTGGGTGAAGAGGACAGGTCGAAGGCAGATAATCCATAGTGGCCTCCCCCTCTAGACTGCGCAACAGTCAGATAACATCGAGAAGGTTTAGTGAAACCAAACTTTGGTTGTTAGAGAGAGACGTGATGTTGTTACTTATGGCTCTGCATACGCAGGGAACAGACACCAGTTGTGGATGCGGTGGCGCGAGCCCCCACTGCAGCAGACTGAATGTGGTCGCTCTCTCTGCAGTGCGCTGCGGTTTCACTCCGCTCTGAGCTGACACCTGCTGGCCGTGTTCGGTCATGCAAGGGCTGTCACTCATTTGGGCGATTTTGGACCGTCGCCTGTTTTAGGATGGGTTGTAGAGGCAATGTTGACTGAATTAATCACTTTTGCCCCAATACTTTGGTATTGATAATGTAGGATCATGTGGCAAAATGAGTGTGCATATAAAATGATTACATTAGTAATAACATTTAAGCAATACAAGAAAATCCAAATCCCACCAAATATCTAATTTCTCATTTTAAGAATAAAATGAATGGTGCCATTCAACATATCCACGAATCAAACATGTAGCTGAAAACATGTGAAACTTACTAACGTTGTTTCAGGAGGCAGTAGGGATTAGGGCTGAGATGTTTGTTTTTCACAGAGATTTTTATTAAATTATAGAAAGATGGAAAGAGATCCATAAACGCTGGATCTATTTCTGCCTTAATGCTCGAATATGATTCACTTTACTGGGTATGGTGCAGAACACTCTTTTTCTTTCTTATTGGTAACATATCTTTAAGAAGTCACATGATAAAGTGCATGTCCTGAAGACTCACTTCATACATGATTGTAATGTGATGCATTGTTTTTATTCTTTTATTTTATTTATATGTACTTATAGGATTGTATTTCTTCATTCTCCTCTTCTTTCTCTCCCTCTGACTGTCTCTCCCTCCCTCCATCCCTCTCCCCTCTCGTCCCCTCCCTCCCTCCCTCCCCTCTCTCTCCTCCTATTCTCCCCCCTATCCCTCCGCCCTATCCCTCCCTACCTCTCCCCTCTCCCCTCTCCCTACCTCTCCTCCCTTGCCCCTTTCCCTCCCAACCTCCCCCCTCCCCCTCTCTCCCCCCCCTCCCTCCCTAGACTGCCAGAGACCAGTTCTCCATGTCCGGCCCCAGTGTGTGATGAATCATGGCCCCGGTGCTGAGCGGTGTGTCGTGGTGGGGTCCAGAGGCCGGCGTGGTGGGCTCCGGGGCGGGGGCGGTGGCCTGGCTGGGCGGAGGAGGAGGGGAGCTAGGCCTGGTGGGGGCCCTGACCACCCTGACCGTCCTGGTGCTGCTCTCCCTGCTGCTGCTGCTGCTGTGTGCCAGCTGCCAGGGGTGGGTGACGCAGACACACATTCGAATGCATGCCTATGCGCTCACACGAACACGCACACACACGAACACGCACACACACGCACACACACACATACGCACACGCACACACACACACGAACATGCACACGCACACACACACACACGAACACACACACACACGCACACACACACACACACACACACACACACACACAGTCATGTTTACCTATGCACGTACATGCACATGCACTCACATGTATGCATGCAGTCAAACACAAGCACATGAACACACATATACACAGGCACGCCACGCATATGCCTGCATGCATGCATGCAGGCATACATGGAAGATGAATACACATGAATGCACACATACGTAAGTACATGCAAGTTAAAATAGAAGTCTCACACACACACACACACACACACACACACAACAAGTGCAGAATAATCCAATACCTTTTTGGCCTCTACACTATGCTGCCTATACAGAATATGAACAAAACTGCTCACTGGAATCCTAGTGTTTCAGTCATACATCATGACAACATAATAACATCCTATACTCCCCCCCCCCCCCTTTCTCCCTCCCCCGTCCCTCCCTCCCAGGCAAAAGAAAACAGCCAATGGACAAGCTGGAGTGGACAATGAGATCCTCATCAATGGAGTAAGTACAGCAATATGTAGTGTGCTCTAGCATCAAATCTAGTATCATCTTTTCTATAGCAGTAGCAGTAATAATACAATGATGCAATCAGTGAGTGTGTCTGTGTGTCTGTTTGTGTGTGTGTGTGTGTGTGTGATTGTGTCAAAGTAAATGTGTCCGTGTGTTAGGAACATAATGTGCATCTTTATTGACTACTGGGAAGCTACACAGACAGACATGCGCACATACAGATCCCCACACGTATACGCACTCAAATCAACACACGCTCCAGTTCATGCAAGCACACTAATGGTGATTCATGTTTTACTAAAGGGAGTTTCTGAGAATTATGAGTTCAAGAGGTCAAAGTTCAACGATAACTTGAGACACCCTGAGTAATGGCTGTTCATCGCCACTGAAGAGTACATTAGAATGAATTTGAATCAGTTTTCTATCCCACACGCACACACATGCACACACATGCACACACATGCACACACACGCACACACATGCACACACATGCACACACACACACATGCACAGATATCACATGCGCTGTAGTGTGAATGCCATTGTAGTAAACAGGGAGTGTAATTGCTACTAAAGGAAAATTTATTATTCTTGCAATGTCTTGGATGTTTGCCTAAATGACACACACAACCATGAATGCACGGACACACACACAGAGACACACACAACTATCTCAATCCTAGTACCCTATCAAACTCACACCAGCTCATTACATCAAAATAAATGGAATTTTAATCAACAAAGTTTTTGCATGCACAACAAATGTCGGATTCTGTAAAGATTTTTGAAAACAGCATTATGTCCAAATGGCCCACAAGAATATAAATATGAATGGCCTTATATGAGAAAAAGACAAAGACTCCAAACACACACACACACACACACACACACGGACGGAAGTAGGCATGCATGCATGCATGCATGCAGAAACTCACAATTCTGACTGACAGTATCCAGGTGGTATAGTTCTAGTATCACCAGATGTGGTTTGAAGTTACTTGTTCCACTCCACCATCTTGAATTTCGGTTCCTCTTAAATTTGCGCGTTAATTGCAGTAGAGCGTGAGAAAAAGACGGCAAAACCCCCTTTGTGTGGATTCAGTTCACCCATAGCCTTCCTAGGTGTCAGTTCCTTCTGGATGGCTTGCACCTATGTCCTCTTAAGATGTCTCCACCATTAGAAGGGTGGCTTCACCCATTATGTCGTCGCTTTAGGACTCGCTTCAAGCCCCACTTAACTGTGACTAATGCCTGGCTAATATCCACTAAATGACACACACACACACACACACACATACACACACACACACACACACACACACACACACACACACACACACACACACACACACAGTGTGCGTGCGTGTGTGCAGAGGATGACCAAGATATAATTCAACACGTGTGCACACACCGCGGCAGGTGCACACACACACACACACACTGTGTGTGTGTGTGTGTGTGTGCGTGTGTGCACCTGTCGCGGTGCAGTCGCAGAGTGTTCAAATTGTTTTACGACAGTTGGATTCATTTAGATGTGCCAAACTGTCAGGGGCTAACAGATTAAATGATGGAAGAGGTGGGAAGGGAGGAGGGGGGGGGGAGGGTTAGCCACCGTTTGCTAATTGCCAATCCGTCTGCCTGGGCGTCCCAACGCGACGCTAGATCCTACCGATGGGCTGCCGTAGCCGTAGCATCCATCACAAGGCCCGGCCGCGCGCTAACTAACCAGCAGGAGAGGCCTCAGCGAGGCGGTTTGAGCTCGACAGCCGAAGAGGATCAACGGAAAACAAGCGAGCACCCGCCGTCACTCAGCGTTGAACTGGCAATTCCGGATTGCTGCTTGTTTCCGCCTGAACTGTTAAAAACCGACTTGACTTTAGGTGCCAGTAGACCCTTTTCCACAGACGCATCGTCGAAGGATAAACACAGCTGTCACTCATAACACTAATTATGGGTGTTGTCTTTTTACACGGGTAGTTATACGAGAAGCAGGCTAAACTGTTGAAGATATCGCCATGGATTATGTACGGTACATGAAAGGATCAGACCCATAATTAGTGTTATGAGTGACACCTGTGTTTGTTGAACGATGTCGTCTCTGTGAAAAGGTTCTATTCACAGAAGTAGAACTTATATTCTACAGTGAAACAACAATGAAAAGAATCATATCCCATTAACCCGACACATACCCTTAATAGTCTCCTTTTACAATGGTGGAAGATGATAAGCAATAAGCAATGCATGCTTTGGAAATCTCAACTTGTTAGTTTTATCATATACAGTTATATTTGAATAATTCCATATTTACTTTATCTGTATTCAAATATTTAGACTTCTTGAACAAACACCAGGTGTAGCTATAGTAGTAGGTGGCCACTAGGGGGCGTTGCTGGGCTGTATATTTTCATTCTATATCACTGCATCATTCAGAAAGATGGACAGAAAAACAATAATCCAGAGTATCTGGTAAACGTCTTTTTTTTTACCCCTCTACACAACAAAGGGACTGCAGTGGTCATCGAGATAAAGGCAATGTTGAGTTGAGTTTTGAGAATCTTGCAGAATTATATTTATTTGGGCTCTCAAGTAGCCTATCTGCTAGGGATTTTTCATTGTCTTCTTCACTCATTAAATCACTTCGTTTGAATACCTTTTAAAGGTCAATATTTGTATTTTACTTTGGATGTACGTCCAAAAAACGAAAGGCAAAACAGTCAAATAAAATAGAAAACTAAAACCTATAGTTAAGAACCCTCTACTAATTAAACTTCCTGTTACTCTTTCTTTCTTCCTTTCTTTCACATCTGAGTATCTCGATCACAATCACGCTGAATTATTGCAGTGCATCTACGTAATTAAGATAATGGTGTACAGCTGTGTCGTTTCATTCACGTCCACAATCCGTTTAGTTTGGTTTATCAACCACTGATTAGCTTGTGATTCCTGTGACCCCATTATGCAAATCCTTTGTAGGCATTAATAATGAGAAATATGATCGAATTTACATGATATTACCTATGGTATTTATTTCACGTCAGGATGCTTCACTTCTAATTCACGAACGGTTGTGTTGGCTAATTTTGCGAAGATGTCATTAGGCCAATTAAACATGTTCATGAGTGTGCCATTGCCGTTGAATGTTGCATAGAAGCTTTGCGCTGCAAACCATAGGACCAAGACCCATTGAACAAAACCTCAAACTAAATGAAAACCGAATTTCACCCAGAACCCAGCAGCACTGATATCACGTTTCAAGTTCATCTCTCAAATGCTATCCAGGTTCACAATTACGTTTCCAACCCGCAGTGCTAATGCTAACCCTGGTCCTGTCTAACGCCGTGCAGGTGTCGGAGAGAGAGACGTTCAACCAGTCCGTAGACAGTCCCGCCACAGACCAAGCTAACAGCACCTCTCAAAACGGCCCTCTAACCAGCGGTACAGGTAAGACTGGACCCCGTTCAGCATTAAGCATTAATAACTAAGTATTAATTAGCCATAGCATGAACTATGCCATTCACAACTACCTACAGTGTCATCATTAGTGTTATCTATAAGCTATACTGTATAACATAAACTGTTAGCTATATAACATTAATAATTATCTATGGCAATAACCTTACCTCTAGCAACTTGAAGTCCAGGGTTAAGCTAGGATGGCTCCTTAAGTTATATAGATATGATAAATATTCAGCTAAAGCGAGCTGCGTATGCATAACCTTTAAAGATGATTCGTTGACATGCTTGGTTATTTTTCAACACCACCCCCCCCCCCCCCCCCAGTTCTGACGGACACCCAAATAGACACCAGCCCCCAGCTCTCGGAGGAGCTGCTGTCCAGCCAGACCGACCTGAGGTCCTCCAAGTGCCCCCAGGGCCGCGAGCTGCCCAGCATCCCCCCTAACACCGCACTCACAGAGGCCCCGGCCTCAGGCGAAAGTACCTATGAGGTTGGTTCACTTCTCCAACCTCCAGAAAGACCGGTTTTGAAGCTTGCTGTAGATGAGCAGATGGATGTAGCTGTTAGCCTTTAGCCCAAAAAGGTTATTCACATTTATGATGTTTTTTTTTTTTTTCTCCTCTGGATTCTTGTGGATACTACTTAATCACTTAAATGTTCTGTCCCTCAATGCATTTGGTAAACCATGCGTTTTTAAAAAGGTAAAGCGTAACATATATTTGATCTTAACAGCAGTGATAGATCAGTCATTTAACAAATCAAATAACGGATTAGGAAGCGAAGGAGCTTATTTCATGGGCAGAGAAAAACCCCGATTACACTTTTGTTGTAAGACATTACCCGACCCCGTCCCCCCGTCCCCCCCGTCCCCCCGTCCCCCCGTCCCCCCGTCCCCCCGTCCCCCTTGTCCCCCCAGGTGGTGAAGGAGATGGTGGCGGCGTCCCGAGACCTCAGCGCGGAGGACTCCCTGTACGAGACGGTGAAGGAGCTGAAGAACCGCCCCCTCGCCGCCGCCGCCGCCAGCAACGGCGGCGGCAGGCAGTTCAGCCTGAACAACGGCACCGCCCACGTCGCCCCCAACGGCCCGGGCCCCAGCCCCGGCACCCCTGAGCGGGGGCCCCTGTGTGCCGGCGTGGAGTACGCCTCCGTGGACTTCAAGAAGAAGAGCCGCCACAGCGCCCACATGGAGACCAAGCGGAGCTCCGGCCATGGTGGTGGTGGAGGTGGTGCTGGAGGTGGTGCTGGAGGTGGTGCTGGAGGTGGTGGTGGAGCTGGTGCTGGAGGTGGTGCTGGAGGTGGTGCTGGAGGTGGTGGTGGTGCTGGTGGTGGTGGTGGTGGTGGTGCTGGTGGTGGTGGTGCTGGTGGTGGTGGTGGTGGTGGTGGTGGTGGAGGTGGAGGTTCAGGGGCAAGCAAGCCGGAGGGGGACAGGGAGCCGGAGGAGGAAGTCCCTCCACCCCTGCCTGAGAAGGTTCTGGATATTAACGACAACCAGCCGCTGGTGCTGAATGGACTGCCGGCCGTTGGGCTGGACCACGGAGAGGTAACCAGACAACTTGTATTGTGTGTGTGTGTGTGTGTCCGTGCGTGTCGGTTTGTGTCTGTGGTTGTGTGTCTGGTATTATTACTATTATAATGTTTTGTGTGCGTGGACATTTTCTTCAGTTACAACAGGAACAAAAGCAAAACACAGGAAATAAATATTAACTCTCTCAAACTCGATTTTATTTACATTTCTTCTTCCTTCCTATCCTTCCCGGTATAAATGCCACTGTGTATCTTCTCTCTCTCTCTCTCTCTCTCTCTCTCTCTCTCTTTCTCTCTCTTTCTCCTTCTGTCTGTCTGTCTGTCTGTGTGTCTGTCTGTCTGTGTGTGTGTGTGTGCACATCTCTCTGTGTGTGACCTTTCCTGGTCCCCTGGTCTGGGTGTTTTCCTCTGGTTCTGAATGCCCAGCGCTGACACCAGGCTGACACATAGATCATGGAGAACAAAGGGAGAGAGAGAGAGAGACGTTACTCTGTCTCCCGTTATCATCTGCTACTAAGCTGCCGGCGCCATGCTAACCATAGAGAGAGAGAGAGAGAAGAGAGAGAGAGAGAGAGAGAGAGAGAGAGAGAGAGAGAGAGAGGTATATATCTCATACATTATTTGAAAGAAAGAAAGAATGAGCTAAATAAAGGAAAGACCCAACATATACAGAAAGAGAGTGAGAAGGAACAGGGACTGAATCAAGGAGGGGAAAAAAGAGAAAATAATGTCAGCGAATACAGAGCCAAAGAAAGCAAAGTAGAAAGACGAGGATCTAAATAAAGAGGAGTAGGAGGAGGAGGTGATAATACAGAAGAGGAGTGAGAGGTAAGGCACCTGGAGATGTGGACTGTGGAGGGGAGAGTGAAGAAACGGAGCTAGACGTGAAAGAGATGAAGAAGGTGAGAAAGAGGACATTAACAAAGGAGAGGTTGATAGAAAGGGAGGTGGGAGTAGAGGGGAGGGGAGGAAGGAGAGGACAAACTATCCATGGCTCTTTGTGTGGAGGGAGAGGGAGGTGTGCACTTTCACTGCTCCTCATTCTTAGTGTGTGTGTGTGTGTGTGTGTGTGTGTGTGTGTGCACGTGCGTGTGGAGGACAGTAGTAGTGTGAGTATTATAGTATCTTGTCTATTAAATATCAAGAGCTTGTTCCCCAATTCACCTCCACACTTCCCCTCTCCTCTCACTCCTTCTCACATCTTCTCCTCCCTTCTCTCATATCTCCTCCTTCTCTTCTCCTTCCCTCTACTCTCGCCTCTCCTTCCCTCTCACCTTTTCTTTCTCCTCTCCCTCTCCCCTCTCCTTTCTCCTCTCCCCTTGTCTCATGTTTTCTCCTCTCACCTCCTCATTCTCTCTCCTCCTCCCCTCTCTTCTCGCTCTTAGCTCTTCCTTCTTGCCACTCCCCGCTCCCTAACCTTTGCTCTCCTCTTCCTGCTCTATGTTCATTTTCCTTTGTTTCATTTGCTGGCTCCAATTAGTTAATTACCGCTGCTGTACTGCTGTTGGGCGGGACAGCACCGTCTGACTCCTGAAATATTGAACCCCAGTACCCCAGAGTACTGCGAGACACACACACACACACACACACACACACACACACACACACACACACACACACACACACACGCACATTTAGCCATAAAGCGTTATACATACATACGTTGTACACACACACGTATCCACACACGTATGCACACACACACACACACACACACACACACACATACACACACACGTATACATACACACACACACAAACACAAATACACACACATGTGTACACGTACACACACGCAAACATACACACACAGACGCACACACACACACATACGCACACACACACACATATATACACACACATCCACCCACCCACCCATACACTCATACACACACACACTCATACAAACACACACACACACACACACACGCACACACACTTAAACATACACACACACACACAACCATATAGACTCACACACACAGGCCTACATGCCTTGCACATAGACATTTGCATCCAAATCGACAAATAAAAACATATGTGCTTGCATATATACATATGCAAGGACAAGGAATGCATTGCCAGCATTTGTTTAGCATTTTTGCCCCCCTTTCTCCCTGCCCCCCTCATGATACAAACACCCACATGCACAACCAGAATGTAATTTGCTTGGCTACATGTATTCCACCCAGCATGGACTCCCCAGGGTTGATTTAAGGTTAACCCTGTATGAACCGTGCGCTACGTCTGCGTATGACCACGGGCTGCTCCTCATTTGTCTTGTCAGACAGATAGAGTAATGCAAGTGTCAGGCGGGTTGTGTGTGTGTGTGTGTGTGTGTGTGTGTGTGTGTGAGAGAGAGAGAGAGAGAGAGAGAGAGAGAGAGAGAGAGAGAGAGAGAGCGAGCCAGCTGGCCCCTATCACTATGACAGTTAGTCTAGTTTAGTGATGGATGACATCAGCTAAAGACACACACACACGCGCGCACACATGCACACATACAAACATATATACACACATACATACATACATTTATACATACATACATACATACAAACATACAAACATACATGTATTTTAATGTGAGAGCCCCTCAGGTCTCTCCACGCTCTCTCTACCTGTCCTTCTCCCCTCTTCATCAATCTCTCTGCTTTCACCTTTGCTCTCTCGCTCACATTGAAGAAAACACAAACAGAAGTCTTCCTCCAACATCCTTTTCGAGGAATAACTCCTCCTAATACCTCCTGTTTGCGATCATTTGGCTGGGCGTCGCCCGCGGTGCCTCGCAGCCCCCTGACGGCAGCAGCAGGAAATACATTTGACCTGGTCAGTGGGGCTGCTGCACATTTATACTGGGGAGGCTCATCGACACACTGGAATATCAAACAGCACAGCACTGCGGGGCTGAATGACTGAAGGCTGGCTGTTGCTAAAGGGAGTGACTGGAGTTAGATGATGTGTGTTTTGCCTGTGTGTGTGGATTCGTCTATTGACCATATGTGTGTGTCTGTGTGTGCCTGTCTGTGTATATGAGGGTGTGTTTACGGGGTTTTATAAGGCCATGGAAAGCCTGTGCATTTTTATAGACTTGTGTGCCGATTTGGCATGTCCGGCCAAGTTTGTATTGGGGTACTGGTCGTTTTTATGTACATTTACACAGAAAACAACAGAAAATAATATTGATACGTGATGCACATCATCAGTCATCATCTTTGAAAACTGATGCCTCTGATACCCATCCAGCACTTGTCTTGTTTTGCTAGCAAGCGTCACTCAGATCCACTATAGCACTCTTGGATATTGGCTAAAGATACATCAACTGTCAAAGTACGCATACACTTGTGGCCATGCAGTGGGCTTAATGAGATTGGTGTTTGAATCATACTTGAGCGATGACTTTGGGTGGAGGGGGGGGGGGGGGGGGGGGGCTGTGATTTTGAGGATATGCGAAGATACGAACGTTTCAAGGGACGACCCCGGTCGTGGACACGATGCACGTTCCACGCTCACGTTTCATTCGCCCGTTGGTATCTCAGCGTCTGACCCGGGGGCAATCCGCCTGATTGGTCGGCTAATTAAGGGCAGACGAAGAGGCGTTCACCTTTGCGTCGCAAAGATCACGGCGGATCGATAAAAAGTAATCATGTCTCCGGACAACTCCGGACTAGCAATGGCGGTAAAAGTATCCCGCATCGATTGTTTGAGGCGGGAAAACGGTGAGAACTGTTGCTGGTAGGGTGTGTCTACGCTGCCACTGTGACACATGGCGGGGGGGGGGGGGGGGGGGGGGGGGGGGGGGGGGGTGGATGGTTTGATGGATGGACTCTCTGAGCCAAATTTCCTGGCTTCGCTCCCCTCCCCCCACCTCTCCCGAGCACTGGTGCATGACAACCGTCCTACCAACCGTCTTGATGATTGGTTGGTCACTTGTTGACCAACTGCCATTTTATTTAAGCTTTTCTCCTCTCTGTCTTTTCGACATCTTCAGCGATAGCCCCGTTAATATAAAGTGCTTTTTTTCTCTCTCTTTTTTTTTTTTTTTTTAACAAATAGCACAAAAAAAGAATTAAAGATGTAAAGATGTATTAATAACAATCAAGCTAGGCTATTGACGTTTTTTCCCGTTGAGTCTCCTAGGGTGGTTTGGGGATGCTGTCAGATGCGTGCCGCTTGATTAATGGCCGTGGCCGTCGATCAGTGCACGTTAGCGTTAACAGAGGCGGTGCACAAAAACATCTCACACTCTGTCACCCCCTATCGACTTTCAATCTGGAGTTTGCTTAATGAATGAGCGATCGCATGTAACATTAGCGTCGCATCCTAGGTACACAATCACACTGGACGGTTCGGTGTTCTGCGTCCAGCCGTGGGATCATTTGTGTCATTTGTGTATCGTAAATTGCTTTGTATAAAGAGACACATCCTTTAATGTAATGCAATCACTCGAAA
This sequence comes from Lota lota, assembly GCA_026745465.1. Classification (NCBI taxonomy): domain Eukaryota; kingdom Metazoa; phylum Chordata; class Actinopteri; order Gadiformes; family Lotidae; genus Lota; species Lota lota. The sequence goes on along the minus strand of JACYXH010000378.1, from coordinate 749,321 downwards.
ATCTATCGATTTTCATTTGGTTGAGAATTTTTGCAATAGCCTCTTGTAAGCTTTTATTGGCAATGTTTTATATTCCAGGTTGACATTTTAAATTATATTAGAAATGAAACCAACTTTCTTAGCGATATAAATAAAAAAAATTGCTGACTTTAAGGTGACTATTGTTACTAGTATTATTTTTACAATCAACGCCTGGAAAGGAACAGCGCCCAACTGAATATAAAATATTCAGTTTGAAAACCAAATTGTTCTGAAAGTACTACAAGAGCACCAAGATGAATCCGCAACGCAAAATAATCTTTCCTTGAATCTGCTGATTACAGCGTCTGACTACATGTCTCAAACTCCTTTTGAGACCGTGTTTTTCATTTTCATTAATTCATTTTCTTCCATTCTCTGGCTGCCGCATAAAAAATAATTGAACCTGTTTTTCTTGTTTTTCTTTGACAGTCCTACTCGCCTCTGTCTCCCTCACCCAGCCCGGGGAACCACATTATGGCAGACAACGAGGTAGGTGTCTGCTAAGCTCGACAGTTTCTCCTCGAATGTCTCCCCCAGTTCCTCCTTGGCAGCTGATTTGCATTGCAGAGACAGATCATCTGCCACCGTGGAAGATTTTCTGCTCCAAATGTTTAAGTATGTGATTTGGGGGAGAAGAGTGTATACCCTAGTCCTAACAAAAGACAGGCGGGCAAACAATTTACACAAATTCTACATCTTAGAACCAAACGAGCAACAATTATGTTCAGCTTGACAACGCATTAATATTAAAAGGTGGCGCTCTTAGATGCATAATGCATAAGCTTTGCATGAAATAATAAAGTGTTTACATTTAGTCATTTTGTATCCAAAGCGACTTACACGTGAGAACAATCAAAGTATAGGCCTTTTATACTAAAAGCAGCCAGAAAGGTTTCTAAAACAAGAACAACCGGACAGGGTAGCACGGAATAGCTGTAGGAATCAGAACACTAGGTTAGCAGTATTGTACAGGTCCCTGTGTAGCTGCCTGAAGCTGTCCCTACTTCTCCTCCAGTCTGCAGTGTACTCTGTGGTAGACAAGTCTAACTGCGTGGGCGGCACGGTGGCGGAAGAGGACCGGGAGCACGACTACACCAGCATCGCCGAGATGAACGGCATGGTGCCTGCATCGTCGTCCAGCGACCTCTACGCCACCGTGAGAGACATTTACCCCCAGCCGGCCAGCCCCCAGGATGAGGCGGGGGGAGAGGAGGGAGGCCCCACCGCCAGGTCCACGGAGCCCTGCTACGAGACCATCCGGATCCCCAAGGCGGTCCCTGGTGCGGAAGAGGGTGGTCCCGGTCCGGCGGCCGCGCCGGAGGGCTCGGATGGCATCAAGGCGGAGCCCGACTACGAGTGCCTCGAGGAGATGGTTCTGGCCGGGGAAACCTCGCGCCTCTGACTTCCTGTCTGTGCAGGAAACAGTGTTTTGGTTCCTGGTGGGTTTTAGGTCAAGATCAGTGGACTTTGCAAAAAAAAATGGAGTGTCGTCTACTTTCCCAATTTGACATCCCATAATTATTTTAAAATGTTTGGTCGTCAGTACTTAAGTGTTTTCTTTAAACTGCTTTGGTACGCTTAACGGATACATATCTGACCCTTTGAATTCTGTTATCAATCAGGGTGAATTGAATTGGTACTTTTGATAACCTTCAGCATAGTAGTGCCACAGTAATTGGGCATTCACTATGTAGAAGTGGGCACTTTTTAAAATTATTTTATTCAACACATATTAACCTCTGTTGACAACTCACACATGATTAACTTAAGTCTACAAAAAGATATCCTCAGTGTAGAGCGTTGTACTGAAAAGTCTAAATATGAAGACTAGTGTCTAGTGCAAGCATCTCTTTATTCAAAACGAATAAACGTTGAAGCAGCAGCTCCAATGTTAGTTGAGGCTAAGCTCTACAGGAGAACTCAGTGCCATAGCATTCCTATTACCATGCACTTATGAAGGATATATATACATTCACAGTTTGAATAGGGCAGCTGCAAACCAGTAACTAACCAGTGTGTGTGGATTTTAAGAGGAGACAGTTTCAGTACAGATGTATTTCTCTTGAGCAGTCAGGGCGGCGTGTTGCCTGGCTTTTCCTCTGTCTGAGTGACAGCTCCCACTGGCAGTGTTTTTCCCCTGGATAAAAGCCGCCAATTGGCTACTTGCCACGCTAACTGGGTAAAGCATGCTAAGGTCTCAGCCAATCACAGTTCTTTTCTTTCTTCAACCGTGACCAATGATGTCAGTTTTGACAGATATGGCCGTTGACCATTGGTGGAAACTTAAAAGAGGTTCTACTGTAAGAGGTGGTAAGTCTGTGCTTTTACTTGCTGCCCAAACTTGCAGACATGCAAGACTTTCCAAAATACTACAATGAAAACAATAATTTGAGAAATGCTGAAACCTAACCAACCACATTGGAATGCTCTTGCATATAATTTGTAGAGCCTTTTTTTCTCATGGTATATTTTTGAACAGATTCATATTTATTTGAAAGTGCATCGTGTCATGTCATTGTTTGGTGTCCTTATGTGGTACATCTGTGAGAGGAAGTCAATCATTTATAGAGTAGGAATTAGGATGTGACCTAAGAAAGGTCTGTTGGAAAAGGCAATGTCAGATGGCAAGGTACGGCTCTCCGCAACTTAAACAAAAAAATGGTTTTAAAGAAAACAATCTTGTTGTAACTATGGTTGCATAATGTGATCTATTGTAAACATGTTTTTTTTTTTTTTTTTTGGACTAGTGTCCAAAGAATATAAAAAAACGTAAGTTGCAATCTGGTATGGATGTATAACACGCAGTATTTGATTGTTCTTACTACAGATATCTTTGTAAGCCGTTTGCTAAGCCTATTGTAGATACGTTCAGTATTTAATCCAATTGGCAATGCTGCAGATTTTTTGCTTATTCATTGAATCTAATGGTACTGCATTTGTATGACGCTTCTTAGGGACCTTCTGTTGATAATCTACTATCATTGTTGTACAACTTGAATCTCCATTGCCTTATTAGCACTCTGAAAAAATAACAAAATATCGACAGTTTGTACTGATGATATGCCATGCATTGTCATTTTACTCGCTATGAATTTTATGTATGCTTTTACTTATATTGTACAATGTCCATAGTGGTTGAATATGATTTTATAAGTTAGCACTGATGTATGTCTGTAATGTTGTTTTAAGGGAAATGTACAAAAAAAACTGTTGTCTATTGGTTTATCTATCTATACCTCTGTATTGTACTCAAAAGTATTTTCCAATCAGTTGTTAAAACAAAACAATGGTACCTTGATTCGGTACCTGCATCGGTAACACACAGTTGACTTACGGTACGTCATTTAAAAGCTGTAGAATTTATGTCTGTGTGTTGTTTGATGTTTATTTACAAAATGGCTGTGGGCTCATTGTTGTTGCTTACAGTAGTATCCATCCGTAGCAGGAGAGAGAGGGGAGAGATGAAACCATGAAACCCATTCACAACTCTCTCTCCGCCCTTATAGGGATATGGTATTGTTGTATCAAGACTACAGTTTTGTTTGTTTCATCCTTGAAGCATGTGCTTGTACGCACAGCATCCAACTACAATCAAAGCCCTGTATGACTGCTACTGTCTTAAGTACATGGAGTCAGACATTTTCTATGTTTTCTTTGTAAACGTCAAATGTTTTCCATGTATGTACGTGTCAAAGTGAGGAGGTCCATGTCCCATATGAGCAGCATGCCATGGATGCCTAGCTACCATTGTCCCTCGTAGAAAAAGAAAACACAGGGCAGTTTAATACATTAGTCCTTCATTTGACTGGTGTAAAGGGCAGCTCAGTGCGTGATATCGGTCCACACAGAGCGTTGGTGATGCTTGCTATAAATCCATAGGGCGAGTGTTTTTTAGTGCCAAATCTAACCAAGACATCTCTCTCTGTCTCCCACACACACGCACGCGCACGCACACACACACACACACACACACACACACACACACACACACACACACACACCGCTTTAAATGGTGGTGCAGAATTCAAAACAAGCTGAAGAGATGCTCCCTTGCTCCACCCCTCCAAACACGCACACGCACACGCACGCACACGCAAAACATAAGTGGAGATGCAATGGGGTTAAGCAAGTAAAGGAGATGCTCCCCCCCACACACACATACACAGACACACACACACCGACATACACACACACATACACAGACACACACATCCAGGACCAGCATCTTTGTCTTTAATGTAGCCGCTACTCTCTGCACCAGGCTAACCTTGTTATGACAGCTACTGCCTCTGTGTTAGCCCCGCCCCCTTTCTGCTTCCTCTGTAGGCATGTATGTATTCCACGGCATCAGTTATTCTATTAAAACATACATAACAAAGTGATCTTTGACGTCTCTGTGGTCGTGTTATTTATTATGGGAGTGGTTCTTATGTAAATAAATGCTGTTTGAGAATTCTCCAGGGACAGCGTGGTAAAGCAGTTAGGCTTCAGCCTGACTTGAGAGGGTAATGTGCTTCCCTTATCCTTGAGCTAGGAACAATGGATACATAGGTGTTTCATATATCCAATAATATCGTGGTGAAATGTTAAAGGTTATATGGCATCCATAATGTCAACAATAGGGTTGAATTTGAAACTAAATTATTGTGAGTCAGGAGCATACAGCCAACTATAGTCTAATAATCCATGTTAAAGGCTGCATATAGACTGATCCGATTCGAGAGATTAAAAGAAGAAATTGAATCGATAGTTTAAAATCTTTAAAATAACTGTAATTCGATTTAAAGATTAACATGCAATTCCTTGAATGCATGTAATACAGCATTAACACACGTCTGTGTGTGTGTCTGAGTGTGTTTGACATTTTGATAATAAGTAAGCCTCTACCAAGACCAAATACAAAAATGAATGAGAATGTGAACATAGTTTGAAAGTTTTTCCTTTCTTGTTTTCTTTCTTTCCCTCCTGGTTTCCTCTCCCTCCTTGCGTCATTGTTTTGAATGGAGCATCCTTCCGGCTTTCTTCACCTCCTGTAGGAGGGAAAACTGACACGGAAAGGGGAGCGCAGGCTCGTGGAGGCGTGTGCTTTTCTAGCCAATCAGATGGCGTCGGCACCCAGACTGCACATGTTTACAGGCAGCATTCCGCCGGTTGAGGCAGAGTCGTAGAAGCCGCACATGGACTGGACTCACCAAAAAGCTGGATCTGGATCTCCTAATCGGCGCATTTTCGGTTCTTCTATCATCCACGCAGGGCAAATAATGTAAATTGTACCACAAATATCGTTTATTTACCGACTGTGTCCCGCCAGAAAAGCGTCACTATCTAATTTTGCGTAGAATACATCAGTTCTTTTCAGAAATCGTGTACAAATGTCATTGTCGTTCCTTGAAAAACAAGTTGTCCATATTTCCCCAGCAGCTTGCCAGCTCGGAAGGAGCGGGGGGGGGGGGGACAACAAACACGTCGAAGGGAGAAAGGTGACGATTGTCAGCCGCGGTTATAATCGTGTTCGTGTGTGCGTTTGTTTTTGAACGGGGTTTGTAAAACTTGGACACGTCGTGCGCTAACGGCCCGGCTGCATGCACCGTGTGGGGCTCTGCTCCTCGACTATGCTGTCGCTTTCTAACGGCTTGGCAGGGTTATCGGAGCGGGTTGCAGTTTTTCTCTCTTTCACTCTTTATCAACTATAAATCGACGGCCGTCCATACAAACATCGAGCGGGTTCCCCCCACCCCCCACCACCCACCACCATTTGTGCATTGGCATTGGAAACATTTCCGCCATGCATACGCGGCGTTTGGTGAAACGGTCGATCCTCGGCAGTCGCGTTTATGCGCCGAGTCCTACGGGGGACGGGGCGCCGGTGACAGGAGTGGTCCAGGCTGTCAAGCAGGAAAGCAGCGACGTCTCCTCCGCCGCCGCCGCCGCCGCCACAGGACCGCGGCGCAACGTTTACACCGTGCTCTTGCAAGACGGCAGCCTCAAGGAGTTCTCCGAGGAAGAGATCGCCTCGGGGGCCAACAACCAAACGCCGGCCAGAGGACCACTGAAGCCGAGTTTAAAGGTGTGTGTAGTGTGTAGCGTGTGTGTGTGTGTCTGTGCGTGCGCGCTCGTGTGCGTGTTTGTGTGTGTTCTGCAAGAGGAGCGCCTGCAGGACTGTGTTTTTGTTGTGCGGTGTTTTGCAGCGTTTAACCGCTTCATGCAAGGAGCGCTTTTTCCTCTTCCCCTGCGACTTGCATTGATGGCAATTGTTATCCACCATGACCAAAAATGCCGATTCCTCTTGCAGTTTTCGCTGCAACAATGGGTTGTCAGGTTATATTCGTGGCATCAGATATTAGGACAAAGGGCTTTGCTCTGATTCATTTGATAGCCTAGTTGCTGCGCAGTTTTCGTGAACTAGTGGGTGGGTATGGCCAACAACAAACACGGCCTGACTGCAGCGTTTTTGCACCGATACGCCAATCTGTTTTCAATTCAATAATAAATATATGACGGACTTATGTGTCCTTAACTGAAAGATATATATAAAAATCGAAGATTATTGCATTTTATTTCTATCTGAATATATTCCAGGTAGAAACAAATTATATACCTAGGTCTAAATGGCTGCTACCATATTGTTTGATGAGTGTCACCTGATTTATATCCATTTGAATTACATAATGTCATTTAAATAGACAGCGAATAGTACAAAACACTGTAGAGTCCTTGGGAAACCACCAATGTAGCCAGCCAGAGCATATGTAGCTGTTTTTATGCATTGAGGAATGACAGCTGGAGCGTGTATCAATGTTAATTTATTAAGGTATGCAGGTGCATGATGTAATCCTGCATGTTTTGATAGTAACGCAATACTAAACTGAAATATTTTATGACATTAAGGTTTTCATAACCTTATTCTGCAACATGGTTTTGGCAACAAGGACATGTTTTTTTTCTGTACGCTCTACGCTTTTGTAATAAGGACAATGAGTAATACAAAATTGCCTGTGGCTTTTATTATATCCCAATTCAAATGCAGAAATATCAATAAATATTGGTGGCCAGAATGGCGAAATGCAGGAACTCATGAACAGCAATTGCACAACACTAACACATCTACACAAAATCAACCACACAACAACACAACATCAACGCAATGACACAACGTGGTTCGTCATTTTTATTTTGTGTTGTGTATGTGAGCTTGTGTATAATGTCATGCTGAACTAAACAAATCCACTGCCTAATGTTACTATTGTCAATGTACTGTACGACATGCTTCTAGTGTGACCAGATTTACATCAACACAATACCGTTCACTCGAATCTCATGGAGATTCAGTTGATAAAGAATAATAACAGGCGCTGTGTGTGTGTGTGTGTGAGGGGATTTTTAAAGGGGATGGATCATTAAATTAGCATTCTACCCTTACCAAAAATAAAGCTTTGTATTGATGCAGGCACAATGAGAGCATGTGGAAAGTCTGTGTGCAGTCGGGAGTGTATCGGGTCGGGTTTGGGGCAGTAGTGGTGTGTAGCCCACTTCAGCAGCTGCTGTACGCCCCCCCCCCACCCCCCCCCCCCCACCCCCCCTTCCCTGCTCCTCACCCAGTTCAGTTACAACAAAGCGATTGGCAACAGGGTGGGTGGGGGGGGGGGGGGGGGGGTATAGTCTAAAGAATAAATAGGGAGGGCACCATGCCAAGGAAGCTAAATGACTACCCCATGTTTAGGAGAGGGGTGAGGAGAGATAGAGTGCCACTTGTTGACTTGCTGGCTGCCTGTTTTGTGTGTGTGTCGTGTGCGTGTGCATACGCATGCGCGTACGTGCGTGCATGTGTGAGGGCTGTCACAGATTTCTCCCTGGTAACAAAGGCACATGTCTTTTTGGTGTGGTTGCTGGCAGTTTTGTTGCGCTTGCCATTATTGTTGTTGTTGTTGTTGTTGTTGTTGTTGTTGTTGTTTTTGACTCATTCGGCGATGCTGCATGGTCAGCGGTGACAGCTGTTTGGCTGTGGGGGTTAGGCTACACTACCATGTAGGATAATATGCTGTTTGTGTTCCTTATTGGTTGGATAGGAGACATTAGGCATCCAATTCATAGACTGCCTGCCCCCCCCCCCCCCCCCCCCCCCCCCCTGCTAATGTATGGTGTGTGTGTTTGGTTTGTGAGTGTGTGTGTTAGCTTGCATGTGTGCGTCCCGCATTGTGGAAAGGCATATTACTATTTGGACCTAGGACTTGAGGCTGTGTGCAAGGGTTTTGTTTGAATCAATGGCGCTGCGCTAATTAGCTTGTGCTATGAGGTGACATGTTCCAACTGACATGCGGGAGTGAGTTAGAATTCTAAGGTTTCTTATTTAAGGCTGAACTGTTCTTTTAAGACCCATGTGACCGCATGTTGGTGTGTGTGTGTGTGTGTGTGTGTGTGTGTGTGTGTGTGTGTGTGTGTGTGTGTGTGTGTGTGTGTGTGTGTGTGTGTGTGTGTCTAATCATATCTCAGCCTCCTGAGATCTGGATAGATGAAATATGTGAGAGTCCATGATGTCAATGTTAGGCTCAGGCAGTTCATAACGTTCTCCGGTTAAGTTCCCTTAACAGACCCCCCCCACCCCCCTTAATACACCTCCTCCCCTCCCCCCTCCTCACACACATCACTCCCACCATGTCCTAGGGTTGCTCATAACCCCTATCTGCAGGAATCTGATACAGATTGTGCATGAATCACTTAAAATAAAAGAATGGATCGTAAAAATGTGTACAATTTTAAATCTGCATGTGAAAGTCAAATTGGAAAAACCCCATGCTGAACGGCATTTGTAGTGTTTGAATAAAATAGAAATGGTGGGGTGAGGTTGGGGTGGAGGGGGTAGTGGGGGTTTATGACTTTTGGACTGCAGGATTCAATTTATGGACCGTGAAGGCTTGCTTTATTGTGACCTTTGACACACAAAGGAGCAAGATTCCATGCTTGACAAACTGCTGCCAAAACCATGACTATGAGTTTGTGTGTGTATTTGTGTGTGTGTGTGTGTGTGTGTGTGTGTGTGTGTGTGTGTGTGTGTGTGTTGAACAGGGGGAGGGAAGGAGTAAATAAAAATAAAGAGAGGGGTAGACACATTTGTCCATAACACACACAAATTCCTCCTTGTATACGCTGACAAATACGCACCTGCATGCACACACAAGCCGGCAAGCACACACACACACACACACACACACACACACACACACACACACACACACACACACACACACACACACACACACACACACACACACACACACACACACACACACACACACACATTCAATGTAACGTTGAATGTGTGTGTGCATACGTGGCACCATGAAACACCATTGCTGATACAGTAAAGCCTCTCTCTTGTCTGCTTCATCGAAGGAGCACCACACACACACACACACACACACACACACACACACACACACACACACACACACACACACACACACACACACACACACACACACACACACACACACACACACACACACACACTCTCACTCACTCACAAAGACACACGTGAACACACAGAAAAAAAAAGGTCAGGCCACTGGCTCCAGTAGACAGCCATGTGTAAATCCATGACTGCTGTTTTCTCCAAAATGGTTCAAGTTACTCGCTCAGAGTGTGTATGTGCGCGTGCGTTTCTACATGTGCCTTCGTGTGAATGTATATGCGTGGTGGTCTTCGTCAGCGAGGCAGCTTCTTTTGTGAGCAAACCAATGGCGTGTGGCCGGCCTGACATTTCACTATAGATCTGCGTTTTTATGGTGATGAAATATTCCCGTCATTCCCATGTCTGGAGTGTCGCCAGTGGAGTGTCAATGCTGTGTCTACAGGTGTGTGTCTTATATCTATGCCAAACGCTCGTTTGGCATTTTTGTTCAGTTTTTGCTTTTCTGTGTGACATGGGGAAAACAGTATTATTATTATTATTATTAGTAGGACATACTCTGTCACCTCTCTATTTAGTAAACATGTCCAATAAGAGAGATTTTTAATAGCGGATTAGCATTGCTAACAAACACACTCACGCACATGCACACACACACACACCAGGCTCCAACAGTAAAACCATTGGCATTTCTCTGCAGCAGAACTCCAACAATGGGTTTGGCGAAGGTCCGAAGGGGGCGGCAGGCGGCCCCGGGGCCCCTGAGGAGCAGCGGCTGGCGGAGGGCAAGCGCCTGGGCCGGCCCCTGGACCCGGACGCCCGCTCCGTGTCCCTGCTGGAGCAGAAGCGCAAAGTGGTCTCTTCCAGCATAGACGTCCCCCATGCCAGGTCAGTGTGTGTGTGTGTGTGTGTGTGTGTGTGTGTGTGTGTGTGTGTCCGGGGGGTTGTGTGTGTGTGTGTGTGCGTGCCTTCATGCATGACTGCATGTACAAAGACACCAACTGCTGATTGCATTGCCTTTCACTTTGAGGCCTCTTTTACCGTCACACAATATTCATCAATCGGTTTATTTGTATGCGTAGCAACAAGAAGTCCCAGAATTACATGCCACGTGCACGTGTTTTGTTTATTTATACATTTTGATGTTTTAATGTGAGTTCCACTTCAGCTTTTGTCAACTGTGTCTTCAAACCTGTGCCACTAATTAGCACAAATCGTTAGTCATTATTACAATGATTTTTGTCTGGTGATTTCCTTACTTGAAAATTGTATGTAATGTAAAATCGGGATTGAAAACAATGGCCATATTCTTTAATCGAATATGCGTTCCGTCGACACATGAAACCGTAAGCTGCGCGACACAACCGTTTTATTTTCTCGCTGTATTGATCTCACGAATCCACTCACACCATGGCAACAGAACATGAACATACAGTTGATCATGCCATCGACCGAAGAAGAAAGCAATGCTTGCTGGAATACACTAATGGTATACACTAATCCCTTATGAAACACAGGGGCATCACAAGCCTGTCCCCCCCATTACTTAGCCTTTCAGCTCCTGGAAGAGGAGGGGTCTGTGGCAGTTGAAAAGTCCAATATAAAGCTGCCTGTTTCCGCAGCTTTATCCCCGTGTGCTGTCACCCTGCCCCACATCCTATACTTAAATGCCGTCAAGTCATTCTGTTCCTCTATAATTCCCTCTCTTGTCGCCTATTAAGGAGAAATATGTATTTTAAAATCAAATGTATTTTAATGGGAGGTAGCAAGATGCTGTGTGTAGCTTCCCTGCTGTGATTGTCTTGGTGAAGAAAGGGAACGTCATGTTATTTATATTTATATTGTTGTTATCGGGATGGGATATTGATTGTTTCAATTTCGGTGTTGGAGTTCATCTTCATAAATTCATTGAAAATGATCTATGATGGCTAAATCACTTTTTATCTCAATTATGTAACTTGAATGATCCAAAGTGATCCATATGAAATATTTATAGGAAGAATGAATCTTAATGAATGAATCGCTAAATCTAATCTGCTAGGGCGCAGTGACCTTTTGTCTCAAACATTTTAAATAGTAATTGTTTCAAGCTAGCATCATTGTTGTTAGCAACAGCCAATCAATGCCGAACAACAAAACAAATTTTTTTATTTTGATGACAATAAATACAATGCTCATTAAAGATAACAGGTAGCTATCTGTTTAGCAGGTAGCTGCTGTTTGATCAAATTGATTGATTGTCACATGAAATGCCTTTTTGTGAACATTCATGCTTACTAGCATAAAAGCATGTGCTAACCATAAGATGGCATGCTAGGCGACCACTTTACCCAGTACAGTGTACGGGGTCAGTCAGGGTGGTTCACTTATACTGTGGGTTGCTGCTAGTGAAGACATCACGCCCCATCTTGTTCACCGTACCTCCTCCAGAGCCTTCCGTCCACTGTCAGAACCTGACATCAAAATATAAGTGTGTGAGCTATAGGTATAGCCCCTGTGTGGTGAAACAACTCTGCTGCATCCGTCCTAGTTTGCGGTGCGATTGACAACAATGACGAGTTGGCAGCCATGCTTGTCTTCATAGCATCTCGTGGTGCTTTGATGTAAAAAGTGTGAAATAGAAATGAGTCCAACGGTAGCCTAAGGAGTTGTTCTAGTTGAAGTGGTAAGTGTTGCTTAAAAATATATAAAAATATAATAAAATCATCCCGGTTTAATACAATCGTATGGTTAATTGTTTCGATTACTTGGCTTGATTCACTTCTCACTTTAAGTTGCTTAAAAAAACATCAAACAAAAACACAACCTTTTTCAGCTCTGTTCACAAAGAACCGTTGGAACCATTAGAAGTGTCTCTTTTTCTAAGTGGAGCCCCGTCTCTCTCTTTAATGGCTTCTCCAGTACGCAGATCTGCCATTATTGCCTTTAGATTAAGATCCTTGACTCCGCACACCTGTGATCCATTCCCCAACCCCCCCCCCCCCCCCCAACTGCTCTACCGTCGAGAGAGAGAGAGAGAGAGAGAGAGAGAGAGAGAGAGAGAGAGAGAGAGAGAGAGAGAGAGAGAGAGAGAGAGAGAGAGAGAGAGAGAGAGAGAGAGAGAGAGAGAGAGAGAGAGAGAGAGAGAGAGAGAGAGAGAGAGAGAGAGAGAGAGAGAGAGAGAGAGAGAGAGAGAGAGAGAGAGAGAGAGAGATGGGGGTGAAAGAAGAGCTAGGGAGTGAGAAAGAGGAGTTGAGAGAAGAGGAGGGTTGAGAGAAGCGAGAAAATAAGGATGAGTGAGTGTGTGTATGTAAGTGTGCGTGTTGTAAGAGTGTGTCTAGCACGTGGCGATATGGCGAACGTCTGAGCATGTTTTTTCCTTGTGTTTTTCATTCCCGGAGTTGACTCCCCAGAGCCGTCCGACCTTGAGGCTGTTCATCGCGCTCGACTTCCTGCTTGTGCGTGGTGTCTGTCTGCTGGATGTCTCACTCTCCCACACTCTCCCCCCGTAACCCAGATACCAACGCCTGCCCAACTCACTGGGAGACGTTGGGGCGTGGCACCACATAACAACTTGTGTGGTGGAACGGGGGAAAACAATAGCCGTGTTAAAAATGCTTCATGTGGATGTTAGAACCTCTGTGAGGATTGGGGTGGGGGGGGGGGGGGGGGGGGGGGGGGGGGTCTTTGTGTTGCAACATCTGTTTAGCCTCTCGTTTCTAGTCGTCGACGAATATGCCGTCACCGTATTTGTTTACAACGGCAGCTTACACCGCGAGCGTCAAACCCTCTGCAAATTTGATTTATAAATCAATAACCGTTCTACCATGATCGATCTGGCAACCCACCTTGTTCGCTGATACGCTGTTTTTTTTTTTAAATCTTTCTTTCATTGAAACGTTTATTAGAACTGCTGCGTCTTGCAATATGGAGCCATGGAATCCCTTGCAGCGGCAGATTTCTCAATCGTTTTTAGGTTTACGTGTACATGGTCCCCCCCCCCCATGGTCTTCAGACTCTCAGGCCAGCTGTTTTGTTCAAGATCTTGTGTAAGATCCCCCCCCCCCCCCCCCCCCATCTCCATGCAGGAAACAGTCAATCGTAACTAGAGCTGGCCAGGGCAGACCAGTGGAAACAATGAATAGCCTTCTGGAGGCTAATTGCTACCAGGGGAAGTGAAGAATAACCTAAGTTGAATAGGAAATCAAAATACGAAAAAAAAAAAAAAAGTAAAAAAAAAGAGGAAAAGTTTGGCTCATTTTGTTAAAACCACCCCAAAGAATTACAGCTCTAAGGGTCTAGTTCTTGTGTGGCTTGGAGGCGGCCGTAAGTGCGCCCTGCCTGCCATCTCTGACTCATGTACGTAGGGCTGCTTCTCTAAATAACCGGGCACTTTCGTGTTTCCTTGTGGTGCGGCACCACCTTTTGTTCTCTCTGGAAAACACCCAAGGCCACAAAGGTGCTGATGTCCACTTTGTAAAGAAAATCAGTGGCCAAGAAGCGGGATTGAACTTCAAAGTCGGTGGTTTAACGTCGACCCGAGAAGTATTGTTGGTGATTGTTGTTGTTGTTGTTGTTGTTGATGGTTGATGATGATAAGCGACCTCTGTATTCTGTGTTGACACAGGATGACACACACGTGTTGCACACTCGGGAAACCAATGGCTCAGACAGCACACATAGATCTTCTTCCTGTTTATGTATTCATCAAGCAGATGTTTTTTTATCCAACGCACCCTACAGTGGATTCAGATGCATGTCATTAAAGAGTCGGCAGGGGCTGAGGTATGGATATCTTGCTCAAGGACGCCTTCAGGTAGACTGAGGACATGGGGGGGGGGGGGGGGGGGGGGGGGTAGCGGAGCCCATTGCCAACGCGTTATCCTGCTGATGTTGATAAGCTTTATCTTCCGCATGCAGACACTTTTGGGCTCAGCATGTGCTCAGCACACGAGACCGGTGGCTGAGACAGCTCACGGCGATGGTTCGCAGACCTCGTCTTCCTGTATTAAAAGACAAAAAAACAAAAACAACAAATCGAAAATAACAATGTATGTTGATGAAGTAGCGCTGCCACTTCATAACTTGCTGTTATAACTTCCCCTCCCGCTCTCGTAGAGTTGGCGTTCACATGTACATTCATAACTTTGTGTGAGGTGATTTATGAGGGCCGAAAACCAGTCAAAGCATGCAGACATAAAAGAGTGACTGCGGAATTCTGAAGGACTAGGTTTCAAAATTCTAACATACGAGTGCAGGATAGCTGTTTCAGTTCAAGTTCTACATCCAGACTTTGTCAATATATGTGTCGCAATGCAGTGCGGTTGGTTTCTTAGTTGGGACATGTTTTGTTTATCTCAGGGACTGTGGGTTACAGAGAGACACAGTGAAAGAAAAAATAGAAAGCGGAAGTGAGTTGGCTTTTGAGTTGAAAAACCCTGCAAACACCATCTTTAAAAAGACATATCCTGGTCTCTCACACATAAACAAACATTCACCACCCCACTCACACCCCTTCCCATGGCTGGATTCTGATTGGATGGCATTGTTTTATTCGTTTTTAGTAGTCTACAAGCATTTCCCTTTCTGAAACTCAGTGAGTTGAGGGAATTTCAGGCTGGAGCCTATTGGCATGCAGTGTTTGGTAAAACTATAGGCTATTTGCCAAAATAGCGCACGAGCTCAAAACACCAAACAAAATGGCGCTTGTGTTGATACGAAGGGAACATTTCCTACCGCATGCTATAACGGGCTTGTTATTATCCTACACGGCTTTCCCCGAAAAAATTTTGCTTTTGGTTTTGAGGTCTTAATATTTAATTGAGTAAGAAAATAACAGAGTGCAATGCAGTCTGATTTGAACCTGGAAGTTAAACTGCAGGAAAGGCGGGACAGGATTCTTATTGAACATAGCCACTGACACGCCAAGCCGCCAATCAGTGTTGAATCTATGTTAAGCAATGAAAATAATTACAATCAAACGAAAGGGCATGGCCTAGCTCTTTGTTGAGAGGGATCAGTAGAAAACGGACTAGTAACTGGAAATGTACAGCTGCCAAAATCCTACATGCGCTAGGATAACATCTAGCGGTGTAAGAACTATTGCCAGTACCTCCTACGGCTCATTTTTCATGTCACGCAACACTCCCTTACATACAAGCACATCTCATTACGCTAGCTTTCGCTGTACAACTCTCATCCCTGACACATATTTTTAAGAACGCACAGAAGACACAAGAAGCTTATTGTGATATTTTCCCCATCATACGTCCCCTTAACTGAAAAGGCATTTCCTTTGCAGCTTACACAGATTCCTTCCTACCCACTTTCCCCTCCGCGATACCGATCCATGGTCCGTCCCATACACACACACACACACACACACACACACACACACACACACACACACACACACACACACACACACACACACACACACACACACACACACACACACACACACACACACACACACACACACACACACACACACACCGCCGCTGTACAGCAGCGTTCCAATTGGCTAATGCTGCCTTGCATTAGCCTGCACTATGCATGCACACATTTTGCCCAGGCACGAAGATGACATGGGGCCATGGAGGAGGACCCCTGACCCTCCCCAACGCCGTGGGATCCGTATGCGCCGCGTGCCCGTCCATAGTTACCCGTCTCTCACCCGCAGTGCCGACTCTCGCTCAGCCCCGTGCAGTGAGTCTCTCGTTGCGTTTTTTGACTAGGACATGGCTTCATTGCGCGCTGCCGCCAGATCCACCGCCGGTGACGGTTAGGGAGAGCGGGGGAAAACAAAGTTAGGTTTGCATTTCTGTGCAAATTGGTGGATTAATTATGCGCGGCAAACGTAGCCTGCCGGTGTTAAGGGAATTGAGGAGGTTTGCCATGGACACACACACACACACACACACACGCACACACACACACGTACACACGTACACACACACACACACACACACACACACACACACACACACACACACACACACACACACACACACACACACACACACCTCGACTTTGAGATTGAAGATCTCAAAGTCACATTGGCTCAAAGCACCGATTGATAATGTAGATTTCAGAAGCCACTATTGACCTGTTGGCTTGACATCCCATGAAAAAAGTATTTGCATTGCCATTGTCAATGCACAGCGTTCACCTCGGGTTCGAATCATACTGGCGACATTTCAGCCGAGGAGTCGAGGTAACACTGCATGCCACCCGTTTTGCAGTCATCAGCACACATATATGACTGCTGGGTTATAGATGCTGAATGATTATATATCACTGACTTCACAGCTGTCGGGAGGCAGTGGAAAGGGGGCATGTGCATTTCTGGAGCCAGTACCTAAGTGATAAATCAATCTAGAGAATCAACCTAAAAGCTGTGTACACAGGCAATCCCTCCCTGCACCCGAACGCGCCACGCGAATTATCGGAGGGGAATCTCTGTACGCATTACATCAGCCCGGACATCCACTGCACTGCTATTCATTATGCATGGTGTGTGCGTGTGTATGCGACCTATTAGCCATTGTTTATGTCACCGCGGCTCTCTGGGGCTTTTCTGTTGTGGGGGTCTAATCCATAGTGCTCAGTTTTAATGGGCGGTGAGGTGGTAAGGACCCAGCTCTAATGGATGCTATTGGCAGCTGTGCATTACGCTCGTCCGCAGTCGGGGTGCGGTTGTGCCGACCGACGTCTAGGTCGGGGTGTCGTAGCCCACGGCTCTAACGAGGAGGTACAAATATGAGTTTTATTTCCCGCCTTTTTTTGCAAAACGGCAAAGACGCCACATGGCTTGCAGCCAAATGTGTTACTGGGGTTGTACGTTTCAGACCGCATCGCTTAGAATGAACATCGCGTGTTTTCTTTTTGTAATGGCCTTTTGTGCCTGTACGGCCTGAACAGGGAAGGCAGACAGGAAAGTGGGCTGAGAAAGAGAGGCGGTCACCTGTAGCAGAGGAATCAAAACCGCAGTTCCCTACAAGGAGTCTTGCTACGTTATTAGCAGGAAAGCCAAGGGTTAGGGTTTTGATATGGAAATATTTGGGGGGAAGGGGGGGGGGGGGGGGGGGGGGGGGGGGTTGAAGGCGCAGTGACTAGAGATGGCGGGGCGAGGGGGGGGGGGGGGTGTTATTTAGGTGATATCTCCTCCAGCATAAGTGATTAAAAACAAGCCAGAGTGTTTTCTACTTGCGCCGGCATTTCTAATTATAGCCATCAATTGGGTGTCGTCTTCGGCTGAGCCGTTTTTTGAATTATTGATCTCTGTCGGGCTGAGGGGCTTTATTAATTAAAGCGGAGATGTACTAATTAAATGCACGGCGTGTGGGTGTCACAGTGGCGGCTCCCATTTTAATTTGGGTGTCGCTCAACCGTTTTTATCGCGCTTTAACAGAGTAAGAGGAAAGGCACGCAGGACTCGGGCTGTGGTGATTGCGTGTGTGCGCGTGTGTGTGCGCGCGTGTGTGCGCGCGTGTGCGCGCCACCCAATTAATTTAATATTCAACACGCCACAGTACTGCCAGCATTCCACAGTTCACCCCATTGGCTGAAATAATCACAATGATGTTATTTTTCTCCGTTCTTTGTGACCGTCATGGTGGTGTCCTGTACAGCATGACTCATTGCTAGACAAAAACCTGAGACAAGAGATAAGTGCTAGGGGAAAGAACGGTGGTTGCATACCGGAATCGAGACTGGAGTGCACGGGGTCGCCGACCGAGCAACGCGCTAGCTCTCTCTCACACAGACAACGAGGAAACGTGAACTGCTCACCTCATGCCTTTCAACATGGAGTGCATGAGTTGCACTCTTTCTCAAGAGACGGATGGAGTGAGGGGCGAAAGAGGGAAGGGAGGGGTAGTGAGGGATGAGGGAGGTAGAATTAGAGAGACAGAGGATCTTCTTTTTTTCTCAACTTTATTAACATCCACCGGCCCAATACATATTGTAAGGGAAAGAGCGATATTAAGGTTGCTCTAATTGAATTCCCCAGGCAGAAGAAAAATCCTCCATTCCTTCCTAAAGAATGAAATGTAGAAAAAGAAAGAAATCGAAAAGCGTACCCAAATTGAGAACAGAATGAAGACAAATGACCTGAGATGTCACCTGCGCTTCACTCGCGTCTCAAGGTGTGCATGGAAACGTATTTCTGGTGAGCTTGTATTCACATATGTACATTTTAGACATAGTTTGGATTCAATATCAGTGTATATGTCAACCCCCCCTCCCCCGTCGCCACTATGCTGCTGGTCTTTATTTTCCCGCCTTTTACACGACACGCAGCCTTTCAGGTCCGACCCGGTCTGACAGGTGTTATGGCATAAAGTCTTCGTTGTCGCCACGAACGACGGAGGGCAACACGTGCCTCTCTCGTTTATGTCCTTCAAAGCTCGCGAAACAAGGTTTTGACATCACCTAACTCTGTCTTCAAAGACATCAGCAAAGACACAGACGCCTGCCCGATGCCGCCATCTTTTGCATGGCCCACCGGTGGTTTTTTGGGGATTTGGATGCCCGTAGAATGCCCTTCAGTGCTGTCGAATCGAACAATATGCCAACAGAAAGAAAACAGGCCAAGGCGAAAGACGGCACATCAGTTCTTCAGGCCGGGGAAATAGTGTTAGCCTGGTGAACGAATGACCTTTCAGGACAAGGCCTTGGAAGCCACACAGGAAGACTCGTAGGCCTGCCACTTCCTACAGAAGTATGTGTGAAACCCAGAGCCCAGGCTGGGGTTTCATCTCTGCGTGTAGGATCTCTGCGTGGGGAATGTGCGCCGTCTGCTGTGACAGATGTGTTAATGATATTAAGGCGACATGGGAGGGATATGGAATGGGTTTCTAACAGTGGTGTGGCATTTCCGCTTCACACGAGCAGGTGGGTGGGGGGGGGGGG
>JACYXH010000378.1:650000-725000 GCA_026745465.1 Lota lota | reverse complement strand
TGCTGCCTGTTTATGCGTTGGGCCATGCTGACTGTTTATGCGTTGCTCCATGCTGACTGTTTATGCGTTGGTCCATGCTGACGGTTTATGCGTTGGGCCATGCTGACAGTTTATGCGTTGGTCCATGCTGACTGTTTATGCGTTGGTCCATGCTGACTGTATATGCGTTGGGCCATGCTGACTGTTTATGCGTTGGGCCATGCTGACTGTTTATGCGTTGGTCCATGCTGACTGTTTATGCGTTGGTCCATGCTGACTGTTTATGCGTTGGTCCATGCTGCCTGTTTATGCGTTGGTCCATGCTGACTGTTTATGCGTTGGGCCATGCTGACTGTTTATGCGTTGGTCCATGCTGACTGTTTATGCGTTGGACCATGCTGCCTGTTTATGCGTTGGTCCATGCTGCCTGTTTATGTGTGAGGAGTTATTCTCATGTCTTTGTTGCAGACTTGTTGATGTGGTTCAGAGCAGGCGAGAGAGATCTAGGGGCGGTCTCACGATCTAACGCAGTTCTCTCTCTCTCTCTCTGTCTCTCTGTCTCTCTCTCTGTCTCTCTGTCTCTCTCTCTCTCTGTCTCTCTCTCTGTCTCTCTGTCTCTCTCTCTGTCTCTCTGTCTCTGTCTCTCTGTCTCTCTCTCTCTCTCTGTCTCTCTCTCTCTCTCTCTCTCTCTCTCTCTCTCTCTCTGTCTCTCTGTCTCTCTCTCTCTGTCTCTCTGTCTCTCTGTCTCTCTGTCTCTCTCTCTCTGTCTCTCTCTCTCTCTCTCTCTCTCTCTCTCTCTCTCTCTCTCTCTCTCTCTCTCTCTCTCTCTCTCTCTCTCTCTCTCTCTCTCTCTCTCTCTGTCTCTTACTTTGTATCCCAGCCATACTTGGTGTGTTGCGACACTGTGCTGCAAGACAGTAAATTATTCAGATGATAATTACATAGACCTCCCCCAGTGTGTGCGCACACACACACACACACACACACCTTTTAGACAAGCACACACATTTTCTATATTTCTCTTGTTTTACCCACACTCTTTCTCTCTCTCTGTCTCTCTCTCTCCCCCTCTCTTTGTCTGTTTATTTCCAATTCCTCGGTCAAAGCAAAGGCATCACATTGATTTGATCTGTTAAATCAAATCATCACCCGTGTGCCAATGAGCCAGGGCACCCACTGCCATTAACTTGGGATGAAGCCCATTTATGTAAACAAGTAGTGATTCCCCCTTCACTTTCATTCTGTCTTTCTTTTTCTCTCACTCTCTCTCTTCTTTGTGTCACATTTTCTCTCTCTTTGTCTCGCTCTTTTTCTCTCTCTCTCTCCGTCTCTCTCTTTCTCTGACCCATGCTCGCACTGCTTATGGTCATGGTGGTTGGGTTGGGGGAGTTACAAGTGAAAGGCCTTTAGATAAGTGTGTATGTGTGTGTGTGTGTGTGTGTGTGTGGTTGCGTGTGTGCGTAGATGGACAAGTCTTTTGTCCTGCCCCCAGGCTGTGTGGGGATGGCTGATAGGAGAAACTGATAGCCCCCCCCCCCCCCCCCCCCCCCCCCCCCCCCCCCCCCCCCCCCCCCCCCCCCCCATCTCCCAGTCTTTATAATGCGCTCCATCAGCTCAATCTCTGGGACTTTTATGAGTGCCCACAGCTCACACACACACTCACACACACACGCTAGCCTCCTAGCCCTCCCCTCCCCCGGCACTATTCCCGGGAGAGCGATACAGACATGAAGACCAGCGAACGGGCCCCTTTACCAATTACACCTCCAAGGGGGAGTTTGTGTGTGTGTGTGTGTGTGTGTGTCTGTGTGTGTGTGGTATGTTGTGGTTACGAGCAGCAAGAGGTATTAAAACAGGCCCCATGGTGATTAAAGGAGTGGAGTTCTAGCGTTCTACCTAGGTTCTGATGACCTTCATTATCACCGTTTTCCTCGTCACTAAACATCACAACCAAACCCCTCAGTCTCCCTCCCTCCCACCCACACACACACACACACACACACACACACACACATATACACACACACACACACACACACACACACACACACACACACATACACACACACACACAAGCATGGTGGAAGGTGACTGGATCAGAGAGTGAACCCCCTAACCCTAGAGAAGAGGAGGAGTGAAAGGAGCAGATTAATACTGATAATGAATAGACGAACACACAGAGAAACAGAGACCAGCTCTTAGACTTGACTCCATGAGGAAGCCCTTCTACGTCTCCTATTGAGTCATTCAACAGATGTCCCTAGCCAATGAGACGGAAACCTCTCAACTTAGGAGACCTTGGGGATCGAACCCAGTACCTTTTCAGCTTGGAGTAAAAAGCTCAGCTCAGAATTTGCACGCGAAGTCAGCGCAACAAAGTGGGGGTCGTGTGGCCATAAGCGGTTCTCAGTCCGTTCTGTGTGTCGCGGGGAACTCCTACCGACCTAAACAGCAGAAACCACGATCTAGTGTCTTATGCAGAGTTGTCTGATGTTTCTCTTCCCTGGCGATGCATTATCAACCATCATGGTAGAACGCCTGTTTGAGATGTTTGCTAGATGTTTCTAGATGTTAGTGTTTGCTAGATGTTTCCAGTGCTTGCTGCATGTAGTGGTATGGGTGGTTAGCATTGAGCTATGGACATGGGAGGAGGAGGAGGTGGAGGAGGAGGAGAACGGAGGAAGAGATGAGAGATGGCATGATTGGGAACAAAAAAGGTTTGGAAAGATTGACAAGAGGGGGGATGGAGAGAGAGAGATGTTTACTCTGCACAGGTTGTTATGGCTTTCTTAGCCGCTGCCTTTGTTCACATCAACAGGCAGGCACACACACACACACACACACACACACACACACACACACACACACACACACACACACACACACACACACACACACACACACACACACACACACACACACACACACACACACACACACACACGTGACTCCCCACATCCCACCACACACAGCCACACACACACATACACATACACATGCTACTCCACATGTACTACCACACACAGTGACACACACACACACACACACACACACACACACACACACACACACGTGACTCCCCACATCCCACCACACACAGACACACACACACATACACATGCTACTCCACATGTACTACCACACACAGTGACACACACACACACACACACACGTGACTCCCCACATCCCACCACACACAGACACATACACACATACACATGTTACTCCACATGTACTACCACACACACACAGACACACAGACACACACACACACACACACACACACACACACACACACACACAGTCGTGCTCATGGCTAAATGAGTACCTTCCAGCGTTAAGCCATGGTATATTCCCCATGCTCATTAGGACATTCAGAAACATCAATTCAAGAATTTCCCATTGTTAAGTCACATGCACACGTATGTGCACAAATGTGTGTGTATTACTCCTGCCCCCACATCACTTCACCCTTCCCCCTCTCTCCCATGGTGGTTCTGTCTACCTATAGGTTAGCCCAGTTACAGCTATTGTTGTGGTTGTCAAGTCTTCTGGGATCCGACAGATTAATTTTGTATTCGACCAGCGGAGGGTCTTTTTCTGGGGACCCGTTATTGTGTGTGTGTGTGTGTGTGTGTGTGTGTGTGTGTGTGGAATAGTTAGCGTCATCCAGGCTCATCTTACTTCATTTGAATAATTGAATGGTAATTGAAGTGAAGCATTTGTATTGTGAATTAGTGTGGGCTAAAGGAGCAGCGAGGGTAAAACGTTTTTTCTCTTTTAAACACACATAATCTTGTGCACACACACACACACACACACAACCACATACATTAACACACAGGTTTGTTTTGCTTTGGGCTTTTGTTTCCATGCACACGCGCTCACACAAACCCACACACACACACACACACACACGTCAGGGTAATGACAATAATAGCACTTAGCAACATCTACACCCCATTTAACCTCCTTCTGTTCATCTATCCCTCCATCATCCATCCATCCCTTCATCATCCATCCATCATCCATCCAACATCCATCCATCCCTTCATCATCCATCCATCCATCCATCCATCATCCATCCATCCATCCAGCTTATAGTCCTTTGTGTTCACCGGCAATCGGTTTGGCACAGTATAGGAGGAACGTGTGTGTGTGTGTGTGTGTGTGTGTGTGTGTGTGTGTGTGTGTGTGTGTGTGTGTGGCCCAAAGGCTTGAACACAGAGGGACCCCAACCTATAGCGTAAATCTGGGGCACAAAATTGAAGCGAAAGAGAGATAACAAGACCGTGTGAGTGTGTGTGTGTGTGTATGTACTGGGTGAGTGTGTGTGTGGGTGTGGGTGTGGAGGGTCACTGTTGCCTGGGGGGGTCAACACTGCCACTTCCATGCGGGATCAGGACCTATATATATCAACTAGACACACACACACACACACACACACACACACACACACACACACACAAATGCACCACACATACCCACTCATTTGGGACTGAGTTTTATAGGTCTCAGTGGCTACCCCCCCCCCCCCCCCCCCCACACACACACACACACACACACACACCCACACACACCCCCACACACACACACACACCTGAAGATGGTGTGCACGGCCATCCATGGCTTCAATTGAATCGATTGCTCCGCGTCGCTGCGCACATTCACGCTGTCCTTTGTTGATAACCATCCACCTGAGGTGAAAGGTTATCTGATACAGAAACCAGGTCACCGGCAAACAAACGGCCTTCCTGAAACACTTTGCAAATTGGAAGAACAGAAGTGCACGCAAAAAAATGCAAAAGCAACAACACCGCTGCAAACGCCACGACACAAATGCAAAAGCCACAACACAACGGAAGTGAGCATCAACGGATGTTGACAATGAAACGGGCAGACTATTATTACACACTCGTACAGTGTAGCATGTGGATAGCCTAAGCCTGGCTAAAGAAAAAGTCATTTTTTAAACTTCTGCTAGGCACATCGGTATTAGACAAGAATTTGATGTTCTAGCCACACAAACGGCGGAATGCTTTTTCAGAGTGCAAGTTGAATCAACAAGAAGGACAACAGCCCTACATTGTAATCAGTGATACAACTCAAATACTTCTCAAACATGCAAGAACGTTCCTCTTCCACATCTGTAGGCAAAGCTAGGCTAGCCACACTCTATACTATAAATCCCGTCGGTTCGTTTCATTGTCAGTATCCTGTGCGTCTTGGCTTTTGCGTTTGTCTTTTTTCCCTAAATGTGCATGTGTTTTTGGAATTTGGAAAGTGTTTTGGATTTGCGATGATCAGGTTTGCAGTAGTCAGGTTTGAGGTCAGACCCAAACATGACTGTTTGGTTTGACTACATCCTGACGTGATCTAAATGATAAATGTGGGGGATTACAAATCTCAAACATTACATGGAAAATTTGTTGAATAAATAAGTGAATTTAAGTATGTCAGTATCAAATCTGTTATTCTTTACTTATTTAATTCTTAAGTTTGACAGTTGAGTGTCAGTGATACATCTTTTACTTTTCTGTCTCTTACTACTCCCCCCATCCAAACGCACATGAAATGTCTTTGTTAACCGCTCTTGAGCATAGACATATTAACATTAGTATCTGTCCTATGTGGATAGGATCTATTTAACAGTACTGGGGACATATTCTGTCGTTCTCTGAAATACCCAGAGCCGTCCACTGCCATGCAGACAAAGATCTGGATTTGTGGCAGCACATCTAAAGAAAATCGGTCCCAAAAATGGCACAAATAGTTTTCCCCCTGCGAAACGAGAGACAATGCCCATCAATGTTATAAACATGGAATAAAATTGCATTAGAAAGTGGAGCGGGGGTAGAGGGAGAGGTAGGAGAGAATGATGTGAGAAAGCCGTGGTTAAGATCAACCAATGGGAGAGGCACAGGTGGCTCTTTTGTGTCTTTAATAACGCGTGTTGTTGTTGTTGTTGCTGTGACACAATTCACAGCTTGTTGGCCTGCCTTGTCCGTCTGACAGTGTCGGGTCAATTAGGCCAACAACAAGAAAACAACAAAGGACATCATGTGGTGCACGATCACACCACAGACACACAGATAGCGTGGGCCCCTGGCCCCTGGCCAAGTTAGCCTGAACAGAACAATGAGAAGCTGACACTACAGAGCTGTCGTCCAATAAGGAAGTGTTACCAAAGAGCTGTCGTCCAATACGAATCCGGCATGAAAATTAAATAAATTGTGTGCTCATGTGTTCCCTGGCCTCTTTGTGTGTGTGTGTGTGTGTGTGTGTGTGTGTGTGTGTGTGTGTGTGTGTGTGTGTGTGTGTGTGTGTGTGTGTGTGTGTGTGTGTGTGTGTGTGTGTGTGTGTGTGTGTGTGTGTGTGCAGTCTGTGGGTTACTCATGCAGTTAATTGTGTGAGCTACCCCGCAGCAAATATGGTATGGATGAAGACAAACAACTAGGCAGATCTATTCCCCATCCTGATAGCACCTGCTAATTATGTTAGCTGCCTGCTAATGTGTGTGATTAGCCAGGATGGATCACCATGACTGGTTCCGGGGGGTGGGGGGGGGGGGGGGGGGGGGGGGGTGATGATCCAGCCGGGATGATCCATAGTAATGGTGTTGTCCTCTGTTGATCATCCATCCACAACTACACCTTATTATGATGAAGTACATAGAGGCTACACACACTTCACTGTTTGTTGTAGTTGAATATATGAACATATTTATTTCATGATTAAACATTTTCGTTGAATTTCTTCCTCCTGGTCTTGTTGAAGTGTTGGTTCCTGCTTTGATCCCCTAGTTCTTGATCTTCTGGACGTCAGCCACAGCCGGTGCAGACGTCTTCGTTATAATTCGTCATTCTCCTCTGATCAAAGGGAACATGACCTGCCAACCATTCTCAACCACCGCCTCTTTATCCTCCTGCATTTATAAGGCATCTGAAACAAACATGTTATTTAGCAAGTGGTTTTAACTTGACGGGGTTTCAAATGAACATATTTAAGTCTTCAAGGAAACACTTCAGCGACATGTCATCAAGGAGCCGGTAGGGGTTAGGAGGCATCTCGCTCAAAGTTGCCTACAGGTAGGCTGCGGTCGCAGGGATTCAACCCAGCACCCTACGGGGCTGGGTGTCGAACACCCTTGCCGCCGCACCTCCTGCCCCAAATGATTTGGGGTTTCATTCGGCGTCTTTCCATTGGGAAAGAGGTCATGCCGCGCTGAGATTACCAGTTCAAACGCGCCGAGCCTTGCCCGAGATGGACCGTCTCCATCCGAGTGGGGCCGAGCAGCGCCAGTTCCCCCGCCTCCGAGCCGGTTGCCGTGACGTCAGCCTGCTTGCTGTTTGAGGAGTTGTCTCCCGATATATTCCTCCAAGTTGCCTCTCAAATTGTAGGGATTTAAAGCTTTAAAAAAAATACAATCAACTGTGCGTGCTCGTTTCTGAGACGCATCGCCATTCGCGCTGAGTAGGTCTGGAGTTCTCAACAGCTTGATTTCGTTATTATTCATTCGTTCCTATAACTATATAGGCCTAATTAAAAAAAGGGCAATGAAGGTTTAGTTTGATATTCGATATTTGCTTGAAAGACAAAATCGCTTGGTGAAATAGGACAGATTTCTTTCAGATTAGCACGCCGAATTAAGTCTCGAGGGTAAGTGCGGTAGGTTGTGTTTGTTTAACTGACGGCATGAGCAATCTGTAAGCATGCACAGTGGCGTGCTGACACACAATCCAAACTTGGCGATTTGGTCGTTCATGGGCACTATTGGAGAAGAGGACCTGGCCAGGGTTTGTGTGCGCTCACTTGTGTTGGACAAACCAAGATACAGCTATGGGAGCTGCTGAACACTGGTCTGGAATGGAACTACCCCGTTTCGGAACGCGCCTACGCCGCAAGAGGAGGGGGGGGGGGGGGGAAATCATTGCTTTCTAGTGTCCTTAAATCTGGTGGTGCTGATGACGATGATGAGGATGACGACGATGATGAAGGTAGCGGTTTCCATTGAAAATTGCCCCTCCTCCCCCTCCCAAAGTTACACAGATTCTTGGCACAGTTCACGCTGCAGCTGCATCTGAGACCGAGTCAGATTGGTGCCAGAGGAAGTCATGGTTCTTGAGTGGAGGGGAACTGACCTCCTCACCACCACCACCAGCACCACCACCCACCCAGCAGCTCCTGTTACCAGCAGCCAGCTGAAGGGCCCAGGGCATATGTTGTTATGACTACTGAGAGCCCACTTGGACCCTCGCTCGATGGGGCTTTGCTTATGAGGTCTGTGTGGTGCACATGTTTGTGTGTATCTGTGTGTGTTTGTGGGATTGTGTCTATCTGTTTGTGTGTGTTTGTGGGATTGTGTGTGTGTGGGTTCCTCCACGCAGATGCTGTGGTTAGGGGTGGGAGTAGTGTGGCGGAGGGGAGAGTGTGTGATGTGTGTGTGTGTGTGTGTGTGTGTGTGTGTGTGTGTGTGTGTGTGTGTGTGTGTGTGTGTGTGTGTGTGTGTGTGTGTGTGTGTGTGTGTGTGTGTGTGTGTCATGGCAGTGGTCGGGCCGCCGGTTGGTGATGTAAAGTGTGAAGGTTTGGATGAAAGGTTCCCAGAGCCCGCAGAGGGTTCACGGGGCTTCACCTTTCTGGAGTTCAATGTCAACACACACGACCTGGTTGTCACAGTTCCTGCTTACCGATGAAGCCACAACAGAGGGACACAACTACACACACACACACACACACACACACACACACACACACAGGATGTGTGTGTGTGTGTCTAAAGAACACACTCACACTCAAGGAGCACACTGACACACACTCACTCACACATGCTCATAAGATGTTGACGCAACGATTCACCTAAGGCATTGTCAATGATAGCAACCATATAATATGTCATTAAAAATACACAACGATGACCACTCTACCGATTATCACGCCGCTGAACGCTGTGAATCCACTGTGTGGTGGTCTTAGTGGAGTAAAAGACCATTCTGCACTTCGATGTACAATGTAAACAGCGCTGGATCCCTACAGTCGATTCTCCAGACAGGAGCTTAACATTAACAGGAGGTAGTTGTCCTTCCATACTAGCAATACCTTCAAATCTGTGGCCGTACATTCCCTCGTCTCGCCGGTACGACTCTCCTGCTCATCTCCATGCCACCATGATGAGGATGAAGATGATGGGTTTCCTGTTAGCACATCAAACAATAAGCCACAGAATACATCACAAAGGCAATATCCCTGTGCTCCTTGTAGCAATGACACAAGTTATTGCTCATGATTACAGATCTACTTTAGTTGTTCAACAAAGACATGTTATGGCTTATATCCCTAGAGCATGTCCTTTGTGCTTGTGTGTGTGTGTTTGTGTGCGCGGACGCGTGCGTCCTCACATATAGACCTGTCCATCAAAAGCTGTGCCCTTCATGCATGTTAGCTCCGTGTCATATGCAGATTCCTTTTGTGAATTAACTGAAGTGTGTGTGTGTGTGTGTGTGTGTGTGTGTGTGTTGCTCCACCCTGTCTCCGAAATGCAGATTAGTGTGGAGTGCAGATAGTGCATTCATTTGCCTTTTGAAGTGTGCATATGTTTGTGTGTGTGTGTGTGTGTGTGTGTGTGTGCACGCACTCTGATATCAGATAAGGAGCAGAGAGGAGGAGAAGGAGCTGTCTGATTGATAGAATCCTATGGAGGAGGAAATGAGCTGCATAGCCCAGTGGCAGCAATAGAACAGTAGACACCTCACATTGCATCAAAGAGCATAACACGCACATGCACACACACACACACACACGCACACGCACAGGCACGCACACACACACACACAAGGCAGTCCTCCCTTCTAATTCATATCACGACAGCAACTGTATGGCAACAGAAAACAGACGGGGGCAGATCGCGGTGCAGGGAGTGAGTGTGTTTGTGTGTTTGTGTGTGTGTGTGAGTGTTTGTGTGTTTGTGTGAGTGTGTTTGTGTGTGTGTGTTTGTGTGTTTTTGTGTGTGTGTGAGTGTGTTTGTGAGTGTGTTTGTGTGTGTGTGAGTGTGTTTGTGTGTGTGTGTGTTTGTGAGTGTGTTTGTGTGTGTGAGTGTGTGTGTTTGTGTGTGTGTGTGAGTTAGTGTGTTTATGTGTGTGTTTGAGTGTGTGTGTTTGTGTGTGTGAGTTAGTGTTTGTGTGTGTGTGTGTGTGTGTGTGTGAGTGTGTGTGTAGGTGGGGGAGAGGCCACACGGAGGGCGAGGCGGGTCCAGGGGGAATTCCTCTTACCCGGGCCCGACCCACGGCTGCTCGCCGACTCAGTTTTATACTGCCACACTTGTTGCTTGTGTTTGGCTCCCATTGTCTTTGCTCTGTTCCAGGGAACAAAAGGTAAACTCCCTGCCAGGTGCGTGCTGGGGGCTAGGCCTGCCCTGGGCTCACACCGAGAGAGGTTTCCACAAAGCAATGTTACCGCAAGTGTGTTGAATAACTGATGAATTCATGAAATGGATGTACATTGACATACAGTATAATCGGCTTTTTGGTCATGTCGGTGGGTCGAAAGAGAGAGAGAGAGGGAGCGAGGTGTAGCGTAGGACCTAAAGGTTGGCATCGTACCCGAGCCGCGTTATTTCTCTACAGGGTTAGCGCACTAGCGGGTTGAGCCGCCGAGCCAACCCCGCCTAGAAGACACATGATTTGAAATGTAAGTGTAAACATCACACAACTTCGCACACCTAGTCCCATTTGTGACATCGTATCGTTTGCATACCAAGTCCGATTTTTGTTCGGTTACGATTGTGTGTGTGTGTGTGTGTGTGTGTGTGTGTGTGTGTGTGTGTGTGTGTGTGTGTGTGTGTGTGTGTGTGTGTGTGTGTGTGTGTGTGTGTGTGTGTGTGTGTGTGTGTGTGTGTGTGTGTGTGTGTGTGTGTGTGTGTGTGTGAGAGAGAGAGAGAGAGAGAGAGAGAGGAATGTGAGCTGCAGTGATTGCAGTGTTGACTCTGGATTGAGACTCTGCGTCTCTCCTCATTAGCTGGCCTCAGAGGGAGGATGTTTATCCCGGCGGCCTTTTGCCAAATGCTGTCCTTTTGATAAGGCGCGATAAATGGTTCTGCTTTCGAAAGAGAAGCCCAAAGAAATTTGTTTTCATACTCAGCGGTTGTAATAACAGAAGAGAGGTAGTTCTACTGTGTGTTGAACAGCTACCCAAAGCACTGCATTGCAGAGCAAATGTATGTGACTGGCACGGCATCTGAACTGCAGTATACCAACAAAAATCCTCTTTTGCATCCAAGATTTGAAACCGGCAGAACAAAGAAAGCCCTGCCCCACTTACAAATATAGGGCACTCAGGCAAAATCCAGCTGCCAAGCACCCACAGAGGACTTCAAATCCTTCAAATCCAAATGAACACGTTCACCGCTTATGTTGCTCAATTGTCACATAAGAGCAATATACACAATACTGTACATAAATGTTAATACAGTGGGGAATGATGAAGCACAACCAGGCATTTAGCTGGTAAAGCGAGCCAATTTAAAGGCGTGTACAAGGAATGTACGCTATGCCAGTATGGACTTCTAATGGACAAAGGGCCAGAAGCCTGATGCAATCTCAATGCAATCTGGGTGGCAGGGAGCCACCTGAGATCCACACATACATACACACACACACACACTCCCACACACTCACACACCCACCCGCACACACACGCGCACACACACATGCGCGCACACTTACAGATGCACGCACACACACACACATGCACACACTGACACATACGCACCCACCCACACACGCACGCGCGCACAGACACACCCGCACACACACACACACACACACACACACACACACACACACACACACACACACACACACACACACACACACACACACACACACACACACACACACATCTGCACACACACACACACATACACACAATACCCATGCCCCTTTGTCCTCTTCCGCCTATTTAACTATTTAAAAAAGGGGTGGCACTCACATCTGTCTAGAGAAGTGCAACAGATGTCTTACACATGCACACACACACACACACACACACACACACACACACACACACACACACACAGAAGCTGTACTGTATACACACCACGGCAGCCAGCCATTTTTTCCATGTAACTAATGGGACGTCCTGTTGAGGGAAGGGTGGTTGTTACTGTGCTTCTAGCTCCATCCCCCTTCACGACCCCATCTTGGTTCTGTGTGTTTCTCACTGAGATTCTGACCACCCCCACTCCCCCTAGTCTTTTATTTGGAGCTCCGCAGTGTGTGTGTGGGTGTGTGTGTTTGTGTGTAGCGCACACACATAGCAGATCTTATTTTGGGTGTTTTGTGAGCTTGTTGTTGTAGCCTCTCTGAACACAAAGACGCTTGCTGTAAGGTGGCTCACAGAGATTGCTTTGTTTGCGGGATGGATTGTATTTTATATGTATAAATAAATGCAAGGCAATTATATTTAAGTTATAAATGCAAGACAGGTGGGATAGTCACTGTAGAGGCTTGGGTCTTCGACTCCCTGCCGAAAGATACCGAGTTTGATCCCCAATGTCTACAGTCTACATGTAGGTATCCCAAGATGCATTAGCCCTTACTGCCTCTTAATAAACATGGTTCTGAATTGAATATACATAGCTAGACTAATCATTTTCTGAACGTATTGAAATCCAGCAGTTCTTCTTTTCAATACAGACACATCTATATCATTATAACTACAGAAAGCTAGCATGCCAATTATAAAACCTGGCTAAATTTCATTGTCATTGTACAAGAAATACATGACAATTACTTGAATAATTACTATGTTAGCATCTGTGAGTTAAAAAACGACATTTTAATTTGTGCAAAAACAATCACAGCAGTTAGTTTCTCACACATTAAATGAAGCAACGCTAACAGCCTAGCGATGACCACAAAGCGAAGCATCTGTTGTAAACACGACGACAACACACGTTTCTTTATAGCCTTGAGATGCAATCAGCCGCTGTCTCTCTCTCTTTAAACGGCCAGCAGTGAATTCATATAATTTGGCTTTGTTTCAAGTAATCCCTTACAAGTAAACAAGCATTCATTTCCTCTAGTTTTCAATAAAAGGCTGTGTGTGGATCATGGTCCCACCGACACGCCTTGGGCCTCATCAGGGGAAACTGCTTTTATAGCCAGCCAGAGAATTAGGACGGCCAAATGAGCTCGCTCTGTCTTGCTCTCTCTCATTTGATCTTTCTTTCTTTCTTTCTTTCTTTCTTTCTTTCTTTCTTTCTTTCTTTCTTTCTTTCTTTCTTTCTTTCTTTCTTTCTTTCTTTCTTTCTTTCTTTCTTTCTTTCTTTCTTTCTTTCTTTCTTTCTTTCTTTCTTTCTTTCTCTCGCTCGCTCTCGCTCTCGCTCGCTCTCTCTTTCTCTCTCTGTCCTCTCTCAATTTCTCAACTCCATTTCTGATAATCACACACACACACACACACACATTCTTTTTAGTAACTTGGCAATACATTAAACATTGTGCTTAATGATGTGTGGCACATATGTTCAATTGAACATGACACACACACACAGACACCATACACACACACACACACACACACACACACACACATTAAGCTTGTGTTAATTATCCAGCATTAATAAGCACTTGGACTGAAACTAAGCTTGATAAGACCACTAACGACAAACGAGATATGGGTCTCTCTCTCTCTCTCTCTCTCTCTCTCTCTCTGTGAAGGTGTATATTGGAGTAGTCATGTGACATCATATCCAGACCATATATAAGACAATATACTAATGTAGGACTCTTTGTTAGCCTTTGGCTTATTTATTTGTTGCTCTCCGCAAACAAGACTGCACTACATTTGTACGTCTGAATAGGCAGTATACACATACTATTACTATCACATACTATACATATACAGTATGCCCGGTATCTCTTAGAACTATCCAGTGCCCAGGCAGCATCAAGGTGTCATTTAACCTCTATCTTAATCCTAATCTTTACTTAAAACTCCCCACGGGTGTGTGGGTGTGTGCGTTTGTGTGTTTGTGTATGTGTGTTTGTGTGTTGACTTGATTTAGATGGGGTGCTTTTTGATACCCTAGAGAGACTGTGTGTGTGGGTATGTGTATGTGTGCAGGTGTATGTATATGTGTGTGTGTGTGTGTGTGTGTGGTTACTAAGGCTTAGCTGGTCTCGTGTCTCAAGGCAGCAGGAGATCGGTCATCCTTATGGAATACAATCAATTCCTCCTACACACACAAAGACACTCGTACCATATAGGCCCTGTGCATGTTTGGAGATAGCACGCACGCACGCACCCACACACACAAACACAATCGCACCCACACACACAAACGCACACCCACCCACGCAACTATACACCCACACACAGCGAACCGACAGCTTGTTATGACCAAAGTGGGCATTTAGGCGCAGGTACGCCTTCAGTAACGAAAACCCACCGGTTCTTTGACGGCGGGCCGGCCCAGCAGCGTAGCGTAGCAGCGTAGCGTAGCCGCCATGCGTAGCCGGAGGTGGTCCGTCCGATTAAGACGCCCGATGCATGCTGCGTGCTCACAGCCCAGCAATTAATACAGACAGCTTGTTGTGTTGTGCGTGCGCTGTGTCCGCCATCTAATCGACCGCCTTATCGATGTTAAAGCGAGATCCTGCCGCCTATCTGTTTACCCCAACCCCCTCTGATTTCCACTTCAGAATGTCCAAATGTTTGTTGTGTTTCAAATGTGGGCTGTGGAGGGGTGGGGGTGTGGGGGGGGGGGGGGGGGGGGGGGGCAGCAGGGCTTTGATGGAGTTTTTGTGGAGCAAGCGAAGTGACCTGGGTTCTCTCTCTTCTTCGGTGGTGTTGTGTGAGCAGGCGGTCAGAGGAGGAAGCGGACATGGACAAGGTGACGGCTGCCATGGTGCTGACCAGCCTCTCTACCAGCCCATTGGTCCGGAGCCCGCCCGTCAAAGTCAGCGGTGAGTACGCCCCGCCTCCCTCCCCTTGTCCCGCCCACACAAAAATCGGATAACATTCCACTTCCCCGGTGGAAGGAAACGACAGAATACATCGATGTGCTTTGTACAGGTTAAATGGCTGAAGCCCAACTTTTTTCTGGCATCATTTACTATTCAGCCTTCCGTGTCCAGCTGTCAAACATACAAAGAAACAGGATGGATTCGAACAAATCGTTGCTTTTCAAAATAGCTAATAGCCCCAGCACCTAGGCACCGGGGGGGTCAATGCACTTGGTTTAGTGTAGATGTTGATAAATTGCGGCCTCCTGCAGTGCTCCCACCCCCCTCCTCCAACACTGGAACCAATCCCGTTGGCAGAATCCCGAGTGAATGGGTTTGAATGGCAGCCCAGCTCCACATTCGATTGGGCAGAGGTCTAAAGTGCTGCCGTCAAACGCAATCTGGGGCAAACCACTCGGTAACCCTGGGCAACCGACCCATGAAATCAGACGACGGAAATGTACAGACACGCAGCCAAGCCAATCACCGCCAGGCGTGCGTGTGCGTGTGTGTGTGTGTGTGTGTGTGTGTGTGTGTGTGTGTGTGTGTGTGTGTGTGTGTGTGTGTGTGTGTGTGTGTGCGTGTGTGCGCGTGCGTGTGTGTGTGCGTGTCGCATCCCACACACAGAAGATACACGACATGTTCCTAGCGGTTCATGCACACACCATGCAATAATGTGTGTACGATGCCATGTAGCATACATGTAGCATGTTCGTGTTATCTCCTGGAAATGTCACCCACATGTTCAGTACATAAATGTGCGTTTGTTCAGGTTCATGTAGAGAGTTTATTTTGAGTATATTCAAATTTTCACCAAAATCTGGATCACATTTTCATTTAGATCTTTTTTATATATCTTTTTTAATGCACCAACAAAACGGAATGAATTATTGTAGGTTTTCGAATCTGAATCATCTTCTGCTCTCGACAGATGTAACTTTAGTTTTAGCATTTTGTCTTGATGGAGATCAAAGCAAAATGCTTAAAGGTTAAAACGAAAAGGAAAGTTTTTATTCAAAGCAGCTTCTCAGTTGTTGTTTCTTTCAACAATTCTAACAAAATAAATATATGCAGTTTGAAGATTCTCTGCATAATTGTCTCTCAATTATTTACTCCACACACAAAACGAATATACCTTTTAGAAAATCCATTTGTCTTTGTGCGGATATTCAAAGGAAACCTTTGATCCACATAGAAAACAGAACTTTTTCCAAAACAACCCAATGGAATACAAGACTAGGAAGTATCCTATTCTATTTTGTGTCACAGTTGTGCGTACAGTAGTGTTGGCGGGGCTCCCTTTTGTGTGAAGTGTAAATAGAGCTGTCAGCGCTGAATAGTGTCTTGCTTTTCCACCAAACATGGATCAGCCTCCCAGGCGTTCAGTAGCACTGTGTTGTCTGCAAACATGACCAGAGAACCTCTGTTGCTTGTTCTAATAACTCTTTCCATTTTTTTCTGTCGTCTTTCACTCTTCCTTGCTCCTTCCTCCTCATTACTCCTTTCTCCTTCTTTGCCCCTTCCATTCCTCCTCCCCCTCCTCTCCTCTCCTCTCTCCTCCACTCCTCTTCTTCCTCCTCATCTCCTCTCCTCTCTTCTCCTCACCTCTCTCCCCCTCCACATCTCCTTTCTCCTCATCTCCTCCTTCCTCCTCCACATCTCCTTGGCTCCCCACCCTCCCCTCAATGTCTTCTCCTCCACTCCTCTTCCTCAACTCCTCCTCCATTCCTCCTCCTGCTCTTCTCCACCCTCCAGAGGCTCTGAGCGGCTCCTGGAAGGACACGGGCTCCACGGGGCCGTTCACCCCCTCCAGCTACAGCTCGTCGGGGGGCTACTGGAGCTGGTCGGCCCCCAGCGACCAGTCCAACCCCTCCACGCCGTCGCCGCCCCTTTCCGCCGACAGCTGCAAGCCCTTCCGAGTGCCCAGCCTGGGGAATGGGGGCGGGGGCCCCGCGGGGCCCGAGGACCCCAGTCTGGACGACCAGGACGGCAGCAGCCTGCTGTTCGACGAGCCCATCCCGCGCAAGCGCAAGGTGAGCCCGGGGCCGCGAGGAGACACAGTGCCGTACTTGGCGGTCTTCAATATGTTCCCGTTAGCGAGTTAGGGGGAACTACGGTGGGGCCTTCTGAAGAGATAAGTGGATCGGAGGGAGAACAGCAACTATTCAAACAACAAGAACAAGAACGCAATGGTGTTTGGAACAAGACGCTTTCTTTCTTTCTTTATATATATTTCTTTCTTTATATAATATTTCTATTTATTTACTTTTGAACTGTTGAGGAACTCAAGGCCCTGTTATTTACTTATTTTGTCAACCGACGCGCATGAATTGTCTTTCTTCTCCAGTGATGGAGGCTCTGCTAGCGATGTCAACTGATAGAGGGGGTTGTGTGCATCTATACTTGGCAACAGGGTCCCACACAACACACACTAAACTGGCTGTTTACAAACCACACCGACAGCCATGGGCTCCATCCATCGCTCCTCTCCACATCACTCTCTCCCGTTGTTTAGACTATTTCCTCACTCTGTTGTTTTGCTCCCTCTACCTCTCTCTCGTCTTCTCTCCCCGCGCGTCTCATGTCATTTCCCCCACATGTCCTCTCCTCTTTGTTCTCTCCTCTCCTCCACCCCCACCTACCCCCTTGACTCCTCTCCTTTTTTGGCCCTTCATAATTACCTTTCAACCTGCGCTGATGTCCGCTGTGCATTAGCGCTTAATGATGTTTTCTCTCTCTCTCTCTCTCTCTCTCTCTCTCTCTCCTGAGGAAATCAATAAAGACCCCCGCCTGGCTGGAGAGATGCATTCATTTGTTGCTTATCGTGGCGGAGGAGGAGACAGAGGAGGGGGGGGGGGGGAGAGCTAGGAGGTTGGAGAGATGGAATGCATCCAGGGCACAGTAAAGGGAAAGAGCAGAGGAGGAGGATATGGGATGAAGGAGGGATGAAGGGATGGTTGGGGGACAAAGCGAGGTGGATCCTTCATGGGAAACACACACACACACACACACACACACAAATACACATAGGCATACACATAGGCACACACACACACACACAAGGACAAACACATAGAAACAAGCATGCATACACACACACAAACACACACACCAGGTTTCACATGGAAATGATCCACAACCCCCCGTCTTGTGCGTCCCGTTTTCTCTTGGTAAGACAAAGGCAGTCCAGGGCTCCCCATTCAATTTAATTGTAAAATTATTCTCAAAAGAACGTAACACACACACACACAGACTTAACAATGCACGGGGGACAGAGAGATGATTGTTGTGTGTGCGCACAGGTCTGAACAGAAGGGTTGGGGGGGAGGTGGTGGCCAAAAAAAACCATCCAAATGAAATAGCAAGCCTCCACAATAGCTTGACAGACAGGCTCATAACACCAATTTCTAAGAGGCCCTCCGAGCCGAAGGGCTTTGGAGCCGTCGTAGGACGGCGAGATCTCGGAGGAGGTTGCGAGAAAATAACTGAAACAATGGCCGACTCTTCAGCGGCCTGGAGAAACGTCTAATTACAGTTGGCTGATGGAATACACAAAAGTGACACTCGTTGAAGACCACTGTCGAGTGAATGTATCTTGGCCCCCTCCTCCTCCCTCGGTTCTGATGATAGACGAGGAGAGGGAGGGAGGGAGGGAGGGAGGGAGGGAGGGAACCTACCTTTCGTCAGGCTTCAACGACAAAATGAAAGAGTTGAAATGGCTGCTGGCTTTTCACTGAGGGGGAAGTACTGTTGGGAGGACGATTCTGAGGAAGGACTGTTTGACACTCATTGTGTTAGCTTGCGGTTAATCATGGCTTGGTGTGTTCACTCGGAGTCCTGAAGTATATAGTTTGAAGAGTTTGACGAGGTGAACTTTAAGTGTGTTGTATTAGCGAATCAGGGGTAATCACAGGCAACTTGTTTTGGGTGTTCTCTCAAATTGGTCTGCTCTCAAAGGGATTTGTGGTTTCTGGTTGGTTTAAACCTGGATGCTACGAATATGTCAGAAAACCTCAAATATACTTTCAGACACATTCAGATTAGTGGCTCTAATCACGCTCCACATCAAGCAGTTTTCAGACAGGCTTTCTCAAGGCAAAATCTGTAGTAATGTGTCAATTATGAGAAATGAATTATAATGTGTGAGGCATTTAAATGAATCATTCGGTGATGAACTCTCGGTTTCTGTTTGTCTCCCTAGAACTCCATGAAGGTGATGTTCAAGTGTCTCTGGAAGAACTGTGGAAAAGTGTTGAGCACCGCAGCTGGTATCCAGAGACACATACGCATGGTCCACCTGGGGTGAGACACACACACACACACACACACACACACACACACACACACACACACACACACACACACACACACACACACACACACACACACACAGAGTCCACCTGGGGTGAGAGATGCAAACACTAGCACACACGCACTGTCCACCTGGGGTGAGAGATACACACACACACTGTCCACCTGGGGTGAGAGATACACAAATACACACGCACATGCACAGGCTAGCACACATGCACACACATACACACACACACATACGCACTGTCCACCTTGGGTAAGAGATCAACACAAACATTAACAAACAGTCACACACAATGTCCACCTGGGGTAAGAGATGAAATTACACACCCACACACACACTCGCCCTGGGGAAAAGATTAACTCACGCACACACACTACCCCCCCCCCCCCCCCCCCCCAACCTCGCCCACTTCTAATCAGAGATTGTCAAAACAAGGGATTAATGCCTAAAAGGATTATCGCCACGGTAACACTTGCTGCCCTGGGCATGTGGGTGGAGGTGTGTGTGTGTGTGTGGCTGGTGTTGATGGGGCAACCCAACTGAATGAGTGAGCAAGGCTATCGTCGACGCGCAGGGTATGGACCCGACTAACCCGGTAATTCAGTCGGTACTGAGAACGCCGTTCTACCGCCAAAAACGATTATCACCCATCACCCATCAACGATACAACATACGGGGTCCCAGTAACAGCAGATCAAAGTAACAGAGAGGCCAAACCTGGATCGGCTGCGGTTCGGCTTCAAAAGATGATTGTAGCAAAGACTATTTACTACACGCCACCTAGGTGGCTTTTCCCACTCCACCTAGGTTGGCTTTTCCCACTCCACCTAGGTGGCTTTTCCCACTCCACCTAGGTTGGCTTTTCCCACTCCACCTAGGTGGCTTTTCCCACTCCACCTAGGTGGCTTTTCCCACTCCACCTAGGTGGCTTTTCCCACTCCACCTAGGTGGCTTTTCCCACTCCACCTAGGTGGCTTTTCCCACTCCACCTAGGTGGCTTTTCCCACTCCACCTAGGTGGCTTTTCCCACTCCACCTAGGTGGCTATTCCCACTCCACCTAGGTGACTTTCCTCGGGCTCCTCCAGACGAATGGACACAGGGTGGTGATGTTAAACCGGTTTATTGTAAAGGTTGCGTAGAATGGTACATGCAGATGGTGATCCATGCTGCCATGCCGGAGAGCTCTCCCTGAGTGTGTGCGGTGATGGCTGGTTTAACCTGTGCACACTGATTGCTCAATGTGCAACAGGTGTGCAGCCTCACCCAGCCCCAGAGTCCAATCAGTCGGACTCGGGCCAGGTGAGGCTGCTTCAACCAGCCCCCATCCACACACACTCCCACAAGGATTTATACGAGTCGAACCGCAACAGTGAATATGCGAATCAACAGCGCTGACGTTCCTCTCGTCTTGTGTCCACAATGTGCATGAAGGGGGGCCCCCGACCAACGAGGGGGGGGGTCGACCTCCTTACGTGACGTTTGTTTGCGCTGATCCTTCACCTCAG
Organism: Lota lota; assembly: GCA_026745465.1. Classification (NCBI taxonomy): domain Eukaryota; kingdom Metazoa; phylum Chordata; class Actinopteri; order Gadiformes; family Lotidae; genus Lota; species Lota lota. The sequence goes on along the minus strand of JACYXH010000378.1, from coordinate 704,198 downwards.
TGCAGAAGGTGTGCTTCCTAACCGGGGGCGCCTCCACTCAACTCGCTGCTCACCGTTTCCCCCCCCCCCCCCCCCCCCCCCCCATAATGTTCTTCCTCTCGCTTCTCTCGTGACGAGCGCTGATTCGCTTGGATCCACTCGGGTATTACACATAACAGACCCGGTACCATCATATATAGAGTGGGACTCAACCCGGACCCCAGTGACCATAAACATGGACCCTTACCCGTACTGGTCCCGGGTCAGGTCTCGGATCCTAGGGTTCAGGTATACCCGTGAAGACCTCTAATTCATACTGACATTCAATTACTGTGTGTGTGTGTGTGTGTGTGTGTGTGTGAGGGCAGCGGAGAGGACAGACACGCTGTAATTGAGTGACAGTTCACACACACACACACACACACACACACACACACACACACACACACACACACACACACACACACACACACACACACACACACACACACACACACACACACACACAAGGCATGGCGCAGGAGGCTGTCGGATTACAGGGCTGACAGTGATGTGGGTCAACACATCGCTCTCCAGTCTGGTCTCCAGGTCTGGTCTCCAGTCTCCAGGTCTCCAGTCTGCGGCCCCACCCCATACCTAGTCCAGGTCCTGGAGAATAGGTTGTATCGTTATGATTGGGTTATACATTGGCCCTCGGATACCCGGGGGGTTCTCCCAATACCGGCAGGTATTCCACTCCATTGCAGCGCCTACTATCCATCCTAACTGCCCCCCGCTTCCCGCATTGGCCTTGTTATTCATTTGATTCCCAAATCTCTGTCCCATGTATTTTCACTTCCACATGCACTGACCTTTCATCCTTCCTCCGTCGTCTCCTTCCTCCCCGGCCCCCCGCCATCCCCACATCCCTCCGGCCCTCCGCCCTCCGGGCGCGCCTGGCTTCCTGTCGCCAGGCGGAACTGCGACTCGGACTGGAGCGACGGCGAGGAGGACTTCTACTACACCGAGATCAAGCTGAACACCGACGCCATGGCTGAGGGTCTGAGCGGCCTCTCCCCTCCTCTTCCTCCTCATCCTCCTCCTCCTCCTCCTCCTCCTCCTCTCTCTCACCCCCCTGCGGCCGGCCCCGCCCAGCCCGGCGGCGACGCCCACCGCTCCCCCGCGCAGAACAACATCAGCGTCTCCGTCGCCAAGGGCAACCACGGTGGCGTCTGCAACGGCCGACTAGGTGGAGGAGGAGGAGGAGGAGGTGGAGGAGGAGGTGGAGGAGGAGGGGCCACGCCCCTGAGTCGTTCGGCGCCCAGCGCGCTCTACCTCATACACACGGACCACGCCTACCAGGTGTGTGTGCGTGCGTGCGTGTGTGCGTGCGTGTGTGTGTGTGTGTGTGTGTGTGTGTAGTGGGTCTGTCTGCAGGGAGTGACGTTAATATTTTGTGACGGTTACAGCTGCAGAGTTGAAATACTACTCCTGAAGAGGATGATTCAAGGGATTTGTATTGCTTCTTAGAGTTTGATGTATAGCTTGGACACAAAGGCATACGCACACACACACACACACGCACACACACACACAAACACCTCAAAACACCCTGATCTTATGCCGTCTTTGTCCCTTTTCTCCGTACAGCTAACTCGTTAGAGGGTCTCTCTCGTTCTTGCTCTCGCTCTCTGTTTCTATGTCTCTCTTTCTCGCTCTTTCTATGTGTGTCTCTCTCTCTCTCTGTTTCTATGTCTCTCACTCTCTCTCTCTTACACACACTCTGTTCTCTGCTGCTCTTGTTAATCTTAGTCTTTGTTTTGCTGTGTGGTACATTTGTTAGGAATCCATTGAATGTGTTGTTATACAAAGTACAGCACACAATGGTCATCATTCAACCAGTAACCCAATTCTGGAAGAACTGAACTAAGGTTCTGTTCTTAAAACTCTTCTTTTAACCCCCCCCCCACACACACACACACACACACACACACACACACACACACACACACACACACACACACACACACACACACACACACACACACACACACACACACGTATGGTCACCATCTCTTTTCTTGAATTGAATCGACATCTTCATTCATTTATTCGTATTCACATATTTATCTATTCTCTCTCACAATCACTGTTGTGGCCACTGAACTTCCACTTTGGGTGATTAATACAGAACAGACTGACTGACTCCCCCCCTCCCCGACCCCCAGGCCACAGCTCCGGTCTCCATCCCCTCCAACGACAGCAGCTGTGGGGGCCCGGCCCTAGGCAGCTTCACCCCCACAAACAGCTTCAGCATCTCCTGGCAGTCTCCGCCCGTCACCTTCACCGGGAACTCGGTAACCTTGAACCGTCTAAAAGCCTCAACGTGTGCTCAGCCATAGGCAGGACATTCGCATTTCATTACCGTCAATAAAAGAGGCATGTACGATTTATAGGAAGGTAAAGGAATAAATATGCCAGTGCGGACAGTGTGGACATGATATGTTTTTCACTTAAAACCGGCTTTCCGCCTTAAGGAAATGAAATGACATCAGAATTTACTCTAGGTCACTTTGTTTAAAAGCGTGTGCTAAATGAGCACAAGCAGTTTGGCCTTAATGGGGAAATAGTTCAAATGAATCTTTAAGAGTCTAGCTTTAATGCCCGCTATTCCAATAGGCGAAACTAAAGTCCAAAGCAAAATCCAGAAAGCCAAGTTATTGTCCAAGTTCAATGCACTCTATTGAATTCATAACTGGCGCCCTCACAGTTAAGAACTCAATACATTCTTCTTCTCTTTCTTATTCATGGTCGATGTTCTGCTCCTCAGGTGTCTCCCAGTAAGAGCCAGAGCTTTAGCGAGCAGCGTTCCCAAACCATCGCTGTGCTGTCCTCCCCACCCAGAGCTACTGCTGCCCTCAGGTACTAACGCTCTGACGCTAAATGCTAGGTCACACCACTTGATGTTTTAGATTATCTTGTTAGCAATCCGCAAACCCCTCTTTTGCCCCTTCGGCGCTAAAGGCTAAGTCGTGTGAGCTCACACTGCTTGCTTGTAAGAGCTTATCTTGTTAGCAAGGTTCCATAGCCCCTTCCAAATGGACTAATGCTAATGTCATGCTAGCTTACGCCACTTATTTTTGTTTGCTTATCTTGTTAGCAATGTTCACATGTGGCTCTGTCTATCCAGCATTCGAAATTTAGTTAAACATAATATGATCGCTTCGAAATATACATTTGTGGGACAATTCTCCATATATGGCAGCTATTTGATGAACACCGTTGACCTTCTTGAAGACTTCTATGAGTGAATGATGAAATTCAGTTTATTGCAAATTGCGTAACTTGTTAGAAATTACCTTTTGACATTGAGGATTGGAGATGTATTGCTTGTAATAGCCCTTACAAATTAGTTCACCAGTTTCCATTAGCCTAATTAGCCTTAATAAGATACATAGATACTTTTCATTCTTCAGTTTTCAGTGAAGGGGACGAATTGCAGGGGCATGTGCAATGGTTTCACAATGCCATGGAGGAAATATAATCCAGTGTTTGTTTTACTGTCTGTCGTAGCTTAGTGATGTCGCTGTGAACGATATTCTGGCTAGCCTACTCTTTCTACTTGCCTTGTTCTACCTGTGTTCCTATTCTGTGAAAGCTACTCTGCACTCCAGTTGATATTTACTAAAATAGTACAGCAAAACCCAATTTTCATTGTATGTCGCTTTATTGCTTGACAAAATGTAAATTTGTAGAATAAGGCTTTGGTTTTCAATAGTAATGTGACTCAACTTTTGCTGTGCTATTCTCCCTCCCTCTCTCTCTCTCTCCCTCCCTCCCTCCCTGCCCCCTGCCCTCCCTCTCTCCCTCCCTCCCTCCCTGCCCCCTGCCCTCTCTCCCTCCCTCCCTCCCTGTCCCCTGCCCTCCCTCCCTGTCCCCTGCCCTCCCTCCCTCCCTCCCTCCCCCCTGCCCTCCCCCCTGCCCTCCCTCCCTCTCTCCCTCCCTGCCCCCTGCCCTCTCTCCCTCCCTCCCTCCCTGTCCCCTGCCCTCCCTCCCTCCCTCCCTCCCCCCTGCCCTCCCCCCTGCCCTCCCTCCCTCTCTCCCTCCCTCCCCCCTGCCCTCCCTCCCCCTGCCCTCCCTCCCTCCAGCCGGAAGGTGCGTGGGGAGGGTAAGAAGTGCCGGAAGGTGTACGGGATGGAGAACCGAGACATGTGGTGCACAGCCTGCCGATGGAAAAAAGCCTGCCAGAGATTTACTGACTGAGACTCCGCCCTGCCGACGACAAAACCCGACGCACCCCGACGCACCCCGATGCACCCCGACCCCTGGCACCTTCGGCGTCTGGGGAATGGGCTGGGGGGGGAGAAGTGTGAATGACCAACATTTTGCATGCGTTAGTTTCTCCTTAGCTCATCATCCCTTGACAAGTTGTGTCAAGATCTGGCCCCGCCCCTCCCCATCAAGCCCCTCCCCCCTACACCAATCCCGTGGTTGAAGAAACCAAAGGGGCAGCCGGGTCCACCAATGGCATTCCCCGTCCAGGTTTTCCCGGTGCTTTTATGTCCTTCTGTCCTTCCCCAGATTTTGGGGGAAACCCGCGTGCAGCTGAACAGTGGATGAAAAAGAACAAAATGGACGCATATCTGCGGTTTTCTATTGTTTTGGGGGGTTTTGTGCTGTATCTTTCTATGTTTCGCTCAGATCTGGTTTTCAATGGAAAGTATACAAAGTGAACTTCCAAAAAAGGTTACGAAACCTTTCGGTCCAGAGAACCAGAGAACTTTTTCTTTGATTATCCGGAAGGCAAATGACGTCTTCGCTTCAGTTTTGTTCAGAGATCATGGTGAAGGAGGAACGGTTCCGCCCTTTACTCCTCATCATGTCAGACTCTTTATACTCAGACATTTCTTAACCCCCCCTTTTGCAACTTCTGTTGCCCCAACCCCCAGGGGAAGGTCCCTAACCCTATCCCAGCACGGGACGGGACGGTGCGGGTAACAGGATTAAGGAGTGTGGGGGAAGGTGTAGAAGTAGAATCAGCAGAACCGGAGGCCGACAGGACATACCATAATGAATGATCAACGCAAAAAAATCGACATACAAACCCAAAAGACTACATTTACAGTCAGGGAAAGCAGATGGGACAGACCGCAGAAGCCTGCACGCAGTTACGACAGAAGCGATACCATTTTCTATCGCTCTCACTTTTCTAACTGACTTTTGGAATGTGATTTCAAAGAAAACAACAAAAACAATCCGCAACAAAACTGGTCAATACAGCACCACTCACATCTAAACCGTTTCTCACACATCACACAAAAACGATCCTTTGCAACCAAAATGTACTCTCTGTGTTCTTTGTATATTTTAAGGCTGTATACCATGGTCCATGTACTTTTGTTTTGCCTTTTGTTATTTCGGCTGTGTCCGATTGGTCAGCTTAACCTGAGGGGGCGGGGGGGGGGGGGGGGGGGGGGGGGTGGGGTTCAAAACCAAAAGTGAGGCACTTGCACTGTGTGTGTGTGTGGTGCGTGCGTGCGTGCGTGCGTGCGTGTGTGTGTGTGTGTGTGTGTGATGGAGCACTTGGTACTTCTAGAGAGTTGAAAAACTCTTGTTACTTCCATCATCATGCCCTCAATATTGTGATCACCAAGCTAGTGGAAGATCTCCGACATTAAGGAAGCCCAACATCAAATGCACTCTGTTTCTAGAACAGCGGCTCTTTAACAAGCTCTATCTTACATTGATAACGGACTCTTAAAGTGTCCGGCAGTGGTGAAATGGTGAAAAACGAGCTTTTATCACTTCTGGTCACAATGTTGACAACGTTTTTTGGCAAGGGAACTGGCGAACCTTTGGAGTAGAACTAGACGAGCAGCCATAGGACGGTTTAGTTCCTTGTCGTAGGAATAAGCATAATGAATCATACTACTTGAATTGTTGTCAAACCTATCCCTGGGAATCTATGAAAGAATATAGAATCAAACCAAAATATTAACTCACCTTACCTAGAATTGTATTTACTAGAGGCTGTCCTTTTGTCCCTCCGAAGTTGAATTCTATGACAGTGTCCTAATGTTGTGAAACGGTTGGAAATGTAGTATAAAATACAAAGAGCCTGTTACCATCTTATAATGGTTATAATTCATGAATTTGCATTTATCCAACCTTTTCTCTCGAATTCATGATTTTTTGCACAATTGCTGGCACCTCTAAATCAAAATAGGTCGCCCAAGAAGCCAACACCAGCCAATGAACTGAACGAGCTACCCCACTCAAAACCATTGCTTCCCTCCCCATGCCTGTAGCTCCTGTTGTAATATTCTATAACTGTTTCTGTGTTGACTGTTTATCTTTTATTTTAATAGAGATATGTCATGCTAGTAATTTCTAAAAAAAAAAGTATTGTCTGCCACACTTTGAACCAAGAACTCGTACTTGAGAGTACAGTCGAGATATATACTCTTGAAGAGGGAAATTGTAAAAGCCTAAAAGTCCTTTCTTCGTCCGTTATGTTTTCTTCCATGTCGTTACTTCATTTTGAAATATTTGCAATTATTTCAAAATGATCTTGCCATTATGTGAACGTATTGTTGCTTAAGAAGATTAAGATAAATATAGATACTTATAAGTATAAAAGTGTAAAATCCAAGTTAGGATTTTAAGGTTAAATCAAAAAAGAGGCATGTTTTTTTTTGTCTTTATTATTATTATTTTTTTACATATCTACATGTATCTATAGCTATGTATTGTTTATTTTTCATGTTCTGCTAAAATTGAAGTTTCCCGGCCAATTACACCAGCTGCCATTTCTAATGGAGGACAGGTCTGTCACGTGTGCCCGATTACCCAAACACGCCTGCTCCCCACACACACACACACACACACACACACACACACACACACACACACACACACACACACACACACACACACACACACACACACACACACACACACACACACACACACACACACACACACACACACACACGGAGACCTTAATGCAAAAAGACACATTTCTAAAACAATGTTTGGCTAAAACCTTTATCTTATTCCTCCCAAATTCCTCCTCTCTTAAACAATGTTTGGCTAAAACCTTTATCTTATTCCTCCCACATTCCTCTGCACAGAGCCACACACTCCCATTAGCAATGTACTTGACTGACAGCTCAGTGTGTGTGTCCATGTGCACGTGCATTGTGTGTATGAGAATTAAGGAGCCCCAGGGCTAGTTTGCTGCCGCCCCCCCCCACACCCCCACCCCACCCCACCCAAGGCACCAGTGTTTCAGTGTCGGCCCTGCAGTCGTTGTCTCCCAGGGAATTCTCCACCTTCATCAAACGGACGGCGTGATTGAACTGGTTGGTACCGTAGCATGGCTCCTTCTGTAGCCCAAAACACTTCAGTGAAGAGAACGCGTGGATGTGTTCAATCGAATTAACATTTGCTGTGCGTGAATCCAAAAATGCTCATTTTTGGTTTGCTCGGCTCGCGCAGTTCACACACTCGTGAAATGCTGTTTTAGATGGATCGTGTGGCATCGCGTTACATTTCCCCTTTCTGATTTCCATTTGATTTAGTGCACTTTTTTGTTGCTCCACTGCATCCTCCTGTGAGGCTCTTCTTTAACATTCATGACGGTGCTTCACGTGCTGTATTCCTTTTTAAATGACATGTCTTCCACCAGACAGAACCTGTTGGGTCCAGTGGCAAGGCCCCGTGCTGGCAGGACAGGATATACTTATAACGGCATGGGTATTGTAAAAACCAGACAGCTAATCAGTAGAATGGTGTCCTGAAACGTTTCTCTAGTTGGCTCTGTATTTGATTTTATAACTCAAATGAATGATAAAATTAAAGGGCCCCTATTTCACCACCAGGAGCCATAAATTGGAAGCAATTGAATTGATCCGTCAGACCTCTGGGTCGACACTCCCACGTGTGATGTCACAAAGATGGATTTTGCATCTACTTGGTAATGACTACTCAACAACACTCCTGGTGGTAAAATAGGAGCACTTTAATGTTTAGTGTATAAAGGAAGAACAGACAAAGTGTGGGATGATATTCACTGCCTTAGTGGCCACTCTTAGTGAATAAACTGGGTCTTTGCTTCTGGACCGGTGCCTGGTTCTGTATTGGTTCTGTTCACTTTCCAACGAATCAATGACCTTATAGCAATAAGGCATTTTCAAGGCTCTTTTATTTTGTATTTTTGTATTTTAACCTATTCCATTTCATAATCAACTTCTAATGGTGCTTCTAATAGGCTCCCCATGAAACATTGTGCTCCTGTTTGTTTGTGTGTTTCACGTAGTGCTTCAGTTCTATGTCTCCCATGTGTGCTGGTGAATCACACTTGCAGCATACTCCATTTTGTACCCACTGTTACTCTGAAGAACATGAAAATAAAAACACCGTACGCTTATGTCTACCAAGTGTCCAAACAACCACTTTAGTCGACCCTAAAACACAAAAATTCTTTCTTTCACTCTTTCCTTCCACTCCAGCGATTCTTTCGCTTGATTTAGTCGTTTAATTTCCATTTGAATAGCTCTCATCGTTCCACTCCACTGTGCTTTGATAGTTCAGGATTTACTGTTGGCTGCAAGAACCCCAAAAAAGGCCAACATGGTTATTTACACGTTCAGTTAAATATTGTTGTGCTTTTTCTACTTAACGAATGTGCATGCTATGAATTACAATGAAATATTTGAGGGGACAATAGCCTTGGAATTATGAACATGTGGTGGAAATGCCTGCACTTGGGGGGCCAACAATGAAATGAATTGTGGAATTGACGAACAGGAAAAAAAAAAAGGTTTCCTGTTCTATTCAGCAAAACAAAACATGGATACCTGCCGACAGCAACTAGCCTACAATCTAAAACTAGAGAATACCGTTAGTAATTGACATATGCTGTAAACACAACAATACGTTCAAGGCATCCCCTGAACACATTTAACTGTTGAAGGCATGCCAACGTGCTCAACCACATGCTAACTGTCTTCCAAAGTCCCCATGATGGCCTGACTTATTAATGCCAGCCCGGAAGGGAGGTCTTCGCTAGACTATCCAACTCCTCACTCAACTAAACTACTCCAACCCCTCGTTCTGTAGAAGTCAGAAGGGTTCGTGAAAACTCAAAGACTCCGCAGCGTTGGCCAAGTATGAGGGATGGCTCTCCGGTGTGTTTTAATACCCTCCTATCGGCATCTTTTAGGATGCTGAACCGTCGAGTCCAGATTTCTAATCGGATTCAAACGAGGCTGCGTTTTGTGCTGCTCGCTAACAGAAGGCGTACAGGTCATCACTTGTGAGTACCGCGAGCGTGTGTGTGAGTGCATTGTGTTGCCCTGACACCAATTTGACGGGTTGACCGTTTTCCACACCGCCAGCTCCGCTGAGATACCGTTTCTTCTTCATATTTCACATCACCAGGGTTGAGACGTCTGGTTGTGTTATAGCGGCATACGGTCCGAGGCTAACTCAATAAAACGCCATAACCAAAGTACAATATCAGCCGATGTCATTATATTGTCCTGATATGCTAGACATGGGTGTGTTCAAAGTAGAGTTAAGGGTCAAACTGTGAAATAGGATAATATAGGCTCCTTGTCCATCAAGATGGAGTCCCACAGCTCCAAAAGTGACTTATTAAGTTAGCCCCTTTTTTCCCCTCTTCTCCTTTGGGAGGGGGTGGTGTTGGTCTATGGCTATGGCTGGCTGCCCTTTGTTTCGTTTCATTGGACGCCTGCAGCAGGTGTTCTACAGGGGGTCCGTCTGGGTAAGCAGTGCCCCCCCCCCCCCCCCCCCCCCCCCCCCCCCCATTAAATCAGTCGCGCACAACCTTGTGTGTTCTGCAGGATCGCAGGACAGAGTAGGATAGCGTGGGCAGGTCGGCTGTGCGTCTTTATCTCCCAGTGAGTGTAGTCTGTCCGTCTGTCATCAAGAGGACTGTCACGCCTCACGCCAAGTTTAACCTTGACTCCCCCTCCCATGCCTCCCTACCAAACACACACCCACACACACTCGCCGCATGATATCCAATTTCCCTACCCACAATTCACTGTAAATCATCTAGCAGACATTTTATGTGTATGTGAAGTACACTTTCAGACATTTGAATGGCTTATCCGGCCATGCAGAGTGCTTATGGTGTTGCCTTGAGCCACCGTGAAAAAAAGCCCCAGGTTTGCCAAGTTCATACTACCTAGTTGGCGATGGACATGTGGAAAGGTTCCCATGGCAACCGTGGTGATGGGCAGGTTATTTCACCCCCACGGTCGTGTCCGTCAAGCATCATGATTGGATGGAATTGTACTCAATCGAATTTCAATGAATATTCAAGAGGATGGACACAAAAGCGATATTGAAGCGGCTTCCACAATTGTTGTCCTTTTTTATGAGGGATTTAGTTTTCCTTCATCTTCCTCTTGACCTTGACCACGATGGAAGGTCGAGGGCGAGCTCTGTGTACCCGGTAGCAGAGCTGCAACATCTACCCGGCGATGTAAATGAAGAGGAAGCCTTGAATGTGCCTTGGATGAGTATAGCGATTAGTATAGCATTTGCATAGCGTCTTCTAGAGCGAGCCTTGGTCTGTAACATCACATGGATACCAATGGGTTGGTCGTGTCTAGCTGTTCTTGCCGTTTTGGCCTTGTTAGTGCAGTAAGACACACACACACACACACACACACACACACACACACACACACACACACACACACACACACACACACATACATCCACATACCTGGGCCAGGGGAAGGGCCTATTGTTGGATTGTTCACTGTTAACTTTGGACTATTTTCAAAGCCCTGAGAGTTTCTGGAAAGCTGTTATATTGAGTAGGGGTTTGTATCATCTTAAGTGGCTTTTGTACTCTCTGTAAACTTGTACACAAACTTGTACACACTCTGTTTGTTGGTTCCAATCTGATAACAATACTGTGGATTTGTGATTTCCTTTGCGTTTGTTTCTCTTTGTTTTCCCAAACACTGGTCTTTTTTTTCAAAGGGCTTGTAGATAAGTATATGTTGATGTTATTTAAAAACAACTCTTTGTGGTGCAATCTTTCTGAATGTTTGGGAAATCAAGGAAGAGTCTGTCTTTTATCTGCCAACAGTTTGTAAAAACCGGTCTGTGAGACGATCCATTCTGAGTATGGACCTGCTTGATATTTCCACAAGGGTCCCTCAAAGTCAGACCTTTCTGGGAGACAGAGGGAAATAATATCACGGCATATTTGCTTCAATTCCCTTCATGGAAATAAGACTATAACTACGGCTATAATGAAACTGAAGATGCGTTTCACTACTTTGAAACATGGGCGATGAAGCCCCCTAAATATGAATTATGTTAAAATGAATATGCAAAACTAAAGGGCCGACACCTTCCCACCTTTTCTGAGTAGATCTTCTCACAGTCTGCCAAACCTATAACGTAACCACGACGACCGTGTAAACCTCAACAAGTCGACCGCTGTCGCACTTTATTTTCTAAAAACTGGTGTTCCTGTGGTGTATTTTTTTATAACTGCATGTGCATGCCACTTAGGAAACAAGCAGTATTTATGAAATGTATGACTTTGTATTCATGTGTTGTTTGTGCCGTGGGATCTTTTGGTGTGAGAGGAGAGGTGGGTTTGTAAAAGGGTCTCTCTCTCTCTCTCTCTCTCTCTCTCTGTGTCTCTCTCTCTGTCTCTCTCTCTGTCTCTCTCTCTCTCTGTCTCTGTCTGTGTGTGTGTGTGTTTCTGGTTGTACGGCAATATTCCTCCTGTTCTCTGTGACCGCTCCAAATGTACTCTTTATTACTTCTGGGACAACTGGGTCTAGTTATGGCACAGATGTGGTGTAGCAACAACTAGACCTATATCACGCTTTTAAATATAGATATATAAATATATATCTATATATAAATATATATCTAACTGAAGGTTGAAAAGGGCTTGGGATTCCCTGTTGACCTGGTCCACTTAATTTCAGCCACGGGTTCTCTCTCTCTCTCTCTCTCTCTCTCTCTCCCTCTCTCCCTCTCTCCCTCTCTCCCTCTCTGGAAGACAGATCACTAGAGGAAGCTATACACTAGTTAGCCTACATGACAGTTAGTGGTGTCGTAGCTGGCCAGGTGTCAGTTTTCTTTATGTGAAAGACGAGCATCTCCCACTGCTAGTTTACTACAGGTGCTAGCAATACCAGCTATCTATTCAAACAATCGTATTTTCTACACAGTTGTATTTAACCTTTACGGAACCAGGTAAACCAGGTAGAAGTCCGGGTAAAGAGAGTTAACACCGCTTTCTTTCAAGAGCGACCTGGTCAAGAAGCAGCAGTAGTGGGCAGTTTATAGCCATGGTTGTTGTTACTTTTAAAACAAAATAAATTCAAAACTTTGCATTGACTTGTGTGGAAGAACGGTGTCTTAACTTTTTAAAGCCCTAATGTTTGAAATACATTTATATATCTGTTAAAACAAAGCAACTTACTGTTATTTGTATATAATCGACCACCTGTTCTCTTCTCTCACTTTAGCGATTTACAGCATATATAAATACAGTATATAAAATCTTTTTATACCTGTTCTGTACCCCATATCAGTGTTTGTGTTATATTAAAGTGTACACACACACAAAACTGTTTTGCATTTTTAATACCTGCTCTGGTGAGGAAGAGGTGTGAATGCACGGTGCGGTCAGTGTGTGTGTGTGTGTGTGTGTGTGTGTGTGTGTGTGTCTCCAGGTGAGACGTGACCATGCTGTTGAACATATGTCTCCATGGTAAAGAGGTTGTGATGTCATGAATGCAGTGCACCTGTGAGGAACCAGTGTGTGTGTGTGTGTGTGTGTGTGTGTGTGTGTGTGTGTGTGTGTGTGTGTGTGTGTGTGTGTGTGTGTGTGTGTGTGTGTGTGTGTGTGTGTGTGTGTGTGTGTGTGAGACAAAAATCCTGGTGAATGACCGCCCGATGTACAGCCCATCTGCTCTCTGGTCATTTTACACCTCCTGTGTGTGTGCGTGAATTATTCTATATGTGAAGCAGAGAAAGCGTCGCCATCTTCTTATATGTTGATTGTGAATTGTGTGAGCGTTTGTCGATGTGTACATATCCATATGTGTATCCTTGTGTGTGTATGTGTGTCTGTGTGTCTCCTGCTCCCGTTCCTCCCTGCAGAGTCAAATCAATCCATACCAGGGTGGGGCGGGGGGTGGGGGGTGGGGGAGGGGGCTATTATCACACACACACACCGAGGCTGTCAAACCCCCCAGTGTATTATAGGCCAGCATGTCCACCATACTCCCAACAAATCCTCCTACCCCATTACGTTCACACTTCCCACATGCTAAAACGAACTATATTAGCCTAAAACACTGCAGCCTTAGCTCCATCACCGCCACCCTTTGTCAGCTGTCCCTCCAGAAATACAGCAGGGACTCATCTTAAGTATGGGTTAGGGGTAGCTGGGGTGGTGGTGGTGGGTGAGCATAGTATATAAGACTTTAATGGCTTGGGTGGTGGTGTGTGTGGAGGTGGAGGGTAATGTCAGTGGCAGCTGGATTTTGATTGGAGGATTAAACACACATTAGTTTGTCAGACAGCGAGTGTGTGTGTGTGTGTGTGTGTGTGTGTGTGTGTGTGTGTGTGTGTGTGTGTGTGTGTGTGTGTGTGTGTGTGTGTGTGTGTGTGTGTGTGTGTGAGGCACATTAAGAATCCCCAGAGAGGTGTATGGTGCTCATCCAGGCCTGCCACATGCAAACTGCCCGTATGGCCATATTGACACACACACACACACACACACACACACACACACACACACACACACACACACACACACAGAAAGTGCGGTATGGGAGGGACCCGTCCATCAGATAAAGCCAGGTTTCTTTTGGAGCTAAGCTCAGCAGCCATCAGGGACTTTGTGGGTTCATTGGAGCAAAGGAGACGTGTGTGTGTGTGTGTGTGTGTGTGTGTGTGTGTGTGTGTGTGTGTGTGTGTGTGTATAATTGATGAGGAGCAACCTATAGCTGCTACACATAACAACACACACATAGATACTCATCCACACACACACATGTACACACACACATGTACACACACACACACACACACACACACACACACATCCGTACACATGCTCAAACCCTGACCTCGGTGGATAAGAATCACTGCTGTCCATAAAATCAATAGCTCTCACATTTTAATGGAGCATTGCTGTGTGTGCTGATGCAGAGAGAGAGAGAGAGAGAGAGAGAGAGAGAGAGAGAGAGAGAGAGAGAGAGAGAGAGAGAGAGAGAGAGAGAGAGAGAGAGAGAGAGAGAGAGAGAGAGAGAGAGAGAGAGAGAGAGAGAGAGAGAACAACATATAGGGGGTCTAGTGGCTTTAGTGTTCAGCTACCAGCCACTCACCCTAGATGTAAAGGCCTATGATATCTGAATTCACTGTAAGTCATTTTGGATAAAATGATAGCTGACTAAACATTAATATGCCTTTTGAATAGATCCATCGTCAGGGTAAAATACATTTTACCTCTTTTTTTTATTGAAGAAATTCCTCTTGTTCTTCTCTGTGACGTGGCTCTATTCGTTTAGGATATATAATCAGGTTTTATATGTGGCGAGGCAACATATTTGGGCATATTTTGCTTCAGTCCCCTATGGAGAGTTCTGGGACTTGTAACATGTCTGTACTCGATGACACTCGTTTGCAAATGGAGCGCTGGGAACGCTTTGAAGTGAGCGTTTACTTTAAGCGAGTGGTTGGCGGGGAGCATAGCATGGGTTACCCCGTACTTTCTCCTCTAAAATATTCTTGGCTTGGCTTGCGGTTCGAATGGAACGTTGACATCGGCATGCGCTGTCCTATTGGTTGCGTGTTAGAACACGTGACGCGTCGAGTGGCAGTTGTTGCTGTTGACGTCATCTGGCCCGCCTGTGTTTATAGGCCTACCTATGTTGAGTGTCTTACGACGTGTAAGCTTTAGCCTACTATTCCCCCCCCCCCCCTCCCCCCACACACACCCACCACCACCACCACCACTGCGTAGGCTATTAAATAGAATGAAATGTTGTTTTTGTGTGTTTATTTAGTGGAATAAGCAGCTACAGACCTGTCTACGTTGTGATCATGTTCATGGTCCTGGTAGTGGTATGGGTTCGTGGCCTGCTGTAGGAGTTGACCTTTCTCCGGAAGATGCAGGAAGGATTTAATAATTGTCTGTTATCTGCCATTATGTATTGGCCTAGTCTATCGCTTTCCCCTTAACTTGATTCGATTGCGTGCCAGATTATTACGACACTAAACTAATTAGGCTATCTTTCAAAAATCCATATCAAGCCTCTGCTTCCCAACTCCCGCATAGGTAAGACATATACGATACTCGAGTGACGCAATAAGTGAAACCTGAATAATAGTTTATTTGGGTTTTTTCAACCCCGTATTAAAGCTGTTGCAATCGTATGTACTATGGCTGGCTATTGGCCATACAAACCTCCTTCGAATTATCCTAATAATAACCATAGCGTGAAGTCATAACCTGAGGCAATGTCATTCTTGGTGAGTGTAATGAAGGCATCAACATGACAGGTTGGGACTGCTCTTGGGCTCCCTCGTCTGGCTGGAATATATATTGCAGGTAGAGAAAGGGTGCTAAAACTGAACAGGATGATGTCATTAGGCGACAGGAGGGAATACACAAATATAAAACACAATTTGAGTTGACACGTTATTTTAGTTACATTTTATAACGTTCATATGCAAATAGGCTACATTGTTGTTCGACAAGATCCGTCCGGTATAATTGGCACATAAATATATGTGGTGGCAAATATACATTGGCAAATATACATATGTGGTGACTGAATATCAGAGATATCAATTTAATTAATGAAATGAATTGAAAGTATGAAGTAAAAGCGTACAGTTGAACCACACAACTGAGGAATTATGGCAGCCTATTTGTTGCACCAGAAAAAACTTCACCTCACCCCACCAATGTAACATAAACAGTTTACATAAATCTATTCCCAAGGCAACATTTTAAATACAAGTAAAGGTGTTGAACACAATGCCTTTGATTATATTATGATGTATTATGATGATAAACCACATGGGGTATACTTGCCAATCCTATTGTATATATTGAGAGCATGCATAACAAATGGAACTTGTTGACATTGAATGCATTGTGTAATTTGATCTACTGTAGAACAATAGTTTGATAATATCACAAATCACCTTGGGGTAGAGCAATATGTAAAGTTTAATAATTGCACATTGTGAATGAAAGTTTAAAAGTAATCCACAGTTAGACTATACTTGTCTACTCATGAAACTGTTTGTTGAAGAAATGTAAAACGGTCAAAGGCTTGTATAGGCCACCATACATTGATTTAATGTTACTGCCACAGTAAAGACCGCTGATCATTAGACCTACTTTATTTGTTAGTTGTATTATTGGTTCCATCAATGACCACTTGCCAGTACATTTCATGTCTTTAACCTTATGTAGGTATTTAAAAAAACGGTGAGATGCGTTTATTCAAATAAAAGGATAGGGCCTCTGCTAGCAGATGTCAATAGGGATGATTTAATGGCCCCTAGTTTACCAGCAGGTGTGAGTGTGAATAGCCAATACAAGCCTTCAAAATCTTCCCTGCTCTGTGACAGAGTGACATCACAAGTGGGAGTGTCCACCTAGATGTATGATGGATGGGTAAGCCTACCAGTTGCTTCAGTCCACTGGGTAGGCTGGTAGACTGATCACTGAATGAGGTTACACAATGGTGATTGAGCCTATGGCCCACTGATGAAATCCCTTGCATTTGCAGTATTATGAATGTCACAAACTGGGTGTCAGTGGCAACAATGTTTGTATCTCTTGGAAAAATGGCCGCTTATCGCCAAAGGTGTCGCCAAAGAGAATGAAATGTACTCTTTAAATAGTACTCTTTGTTGTGTGCATACATTTATATAAATGTTTTCTACACTTGTGTTATTGTCATCTTTTGTCATCTCATGGGAATTTAGCTATGTCTCTCATCTTAATGAGTATGCATGTACAGAGAAATTGTTGCGCACTACAGAATAGGCTGACCTGGTTGGTTCTGCAGGTCCTATATAATGAAATTGATTCAACTGAAATTGCTGAAACATGTTACATACGGTATTGAATCTAATTGGAAGATTGTTATGAAATTGTGCATTCATAATCTAGACTAGGCCTACCAAGTGTTTTTATGTCCCTCAGGTTTACCCAAAGGGTGATATTAAACAGTAAACCCTATCAAGAGAGGGTCGGGAAATTCAAAAAAAGGACTGGACCAATGGACTTGTGTTAAGCTACGCTGTAAGTCTCCAAAACATTTAAATAAACAACAGTTCATCATTATCCAATGGTCAGTTTACAGCTTCAGTGGTCCTTCAAATAACGTAGGCCTTCTACATGACGTATTATTTGTGTGTAGTGTAGGAATTCCCCTGTTGCCTATGGGAAAACTAGGAAAACCTAGGAAAGAATCAAATAATGTATGTGCCTAAAAAAATGTGAACCCTATACCGCAAATCTTGTGGGTACTAGCCTGAAAAAAGTAAACACACACACACACACACACACACACACTGACCCCTTTAGTGTGACAGACAGCCAAGGAGGCCCTCAGACACACTGGCCCCACATGGCAGATAGACACAGGCATACACAGACCCTTTCCCTAGAATTGTGACTGTAAAATACTTTAAAAGCTTACTAAATATTACTATATCCACACCCATACAAACAAAAATTTAACAATATTTAATCTACAGTTTTATTTGATCTAGTTGCAAAACACCAAATAAGCATTTCTTCACAGCCACCTAGTCAAAACCACCGTCAGTTTCCAGACACAGAAACTGACCCACTGTTGCACCATCGGCGCAGTCTAATTCTCAGTCTAATGAAGAAAATCAAAAATATTCAACCAATTTTCCTTTTCCTTTTTCATGGCCCCCGCTTTTTTCTTTCAGAGGTACCTATACCTTTTAGTGTCATGTATTTTGTTTTCAACAACAGTGACACCTCCTCTAGCGCCAGGAATGTCTGCATGGACGGTGGTGGGAACTGCACATAACTTGGGTTGTGTCTTCTCATTACGATAAGACACCCAGGCGCCCCACGGGCGGCGGGGGCAGGAGGGGGGGGGGGGGGGGGGGGGGGGGGGGGGGGGGGGTGGGGGGTTTGTTTCACCACGTGTGCTTGCCCAGACCTGTTTCAGGACTTTTGAAACCAACTGACAAAGGTGACACATACTCTAGCGCCCTGGATTTATACCGGTAGCACATTTTTGTTTGATTACAAAATCACCTTGAACACTTGAAAGGCAACAGAGAGGTCTCACTCCCCTTCTACCGACCCTGGATGTATGCCCTCCCACCTTTGGGACCACCACTTACAGCACCATTGATTTCATTATGATTCAAAACGTGTTCACCCAATCAACAGTGAACGTTATGAGTTACGATTCACGGTTTCATTATTTATTAGGTTAAATGTCAAATTTGCGTTCACAACAAAGGGTCGTCAAATGTTGTCTCAGTCCATATTCTTATAAGATCATGACCAATGAGATAACAAAATGGATGTGCTTACTTGAACACAGCTAACATATGTGATAAGACCCATTCTAAAAGGAAATGTCCAAAGCAGCAAAGTTTTCATGGGAGAAAAGTATTATATTTGTGCAAGCTCAGACAATTTGATCCAAAACATGAAAATGTAACAAATGCAATTCAGCCAATGTTGTGGTCATTGCAAGAAAAAAACAATGGCATGTAGTGCTTACTTGAAACAATGGAGAGGAAAAAGGGAAGAGGAGAATAAAATGAGGACGCCATTCAGGCATGGAAGAGCAACAACAACTCAGATCTTTATTCTCCTCATATTCTGCAGAAGTGGGCGTGTGCTAGCCTTCCAACTAAAGTGTAATACATATGATTGGCTTGAGAGCACATATCCTGCCCCCCCAAGACCCCCAACCGATCATTCAACACGTGCCTTCTATCCCATGTCGGTTAAGTAACAAGCGCACGCTTCAAACATGAATGCACATTAAATCACAACAGAAACGTTGAGGAGAGAAAAGTCACTTGTTTCCAATTACAAGCAGGGGTTTCGGCACACAAAAGGAGTTGGGCATGGGGCCAATACAGATTATATGTGCGGGGGGGGGGGGGGGGTGCGGGGGGTTCGAAGGTCAGAGGTCAAGAGGCGTGGAGTGTGTGTGTCAGTGGGTGGGCGGTTCCTGGTTGGGCATTTCATTGGGTTGGGTGAACAAAGGCTCAGGGTCCGGACCAGCGCTGCCATCCTGGTTGCCATGGTTACTGAGGGTCCCGGATGGACTCATCTTGGTCTGAGATACAGAAAGGAAGGAACAGGACGTGAAGAAAAAGTTAATGTAAATATATAGATTGGTGCACAATCTACAACGTAACCAACCAGCGGCATATGATTAACTTTCCTTAATAAAAGACAATCAATTCTCCTCTTCAAAGTCAAAACGCTGACAGTGTTGACGAAAATGATGCAGTACAACAACTACACAATCAAAATGAAAGACAATTTTTGAATTACTATAATCTGCGAATATAAAAAGCTGTTCCAAGATGCGGGCAGCCATTTGTAAAGAGCTTGGTTTGTACACTTGATGCACAACGTTACCTTAAGAGTGCCCACTTTCTCTTCGAAAGACTTGAAGGTGGGCTTGTTCCTGTAAGAGGAAGATATATTTAATATTAAGTCACTAAGTAGACACTTTTATCCAAAGTGACTAACAGGCATTTTGCTCAAGGATGCCTAAAGGTGGACTTCGGAAGTTGGGGGTTTCGAACCCAGAACCTTTCGGCTAGTGAGTGAAAAACCTGTTTTGGGAAAATCGGAAAGTCACAGTCACATTCTCATTAAGACTGATATGATATCCGAAGTTTAATGAGGTCATGATCGCTGACACTCGGGTTGATTACAGCGAATCACAATGAAGGGTATTCTAAAATGACCCGGTTCCATTCTGTTCTACCAGTGGGTTGAGATATTGGTGTCCTTTCTGTACCACTACAGTGGTTCTCTATGGTTATAATAGAGAAGCTCTTCAAGATAGTATCACTTACATTTCCTCATTGCAAAACTAAAGTGCCTTTAGCGACATTTTGCCACAAAAGTAGACTGTGTTGTAATGTTCGCTACACTGTATGATGCATGATGCACAGCTTTTAGTCCGACTTTCACAACAAGCCATTTCTCATGCTTTAATAACAAATAAACAGACTGAATTCAAGAACATAATTAAAAGAAGTAACACTCAACATTTAAAAACAAAGGAACTTGGAAAAAACGCTAAGGATCAGATTTGTTTCTATCTAGCTGTATAGTCTATCGCTAGCCAGCTAGTTTATGTGTGTAGGCTTACCTCATCACAGGCATGCTAGCTGAATGCTGTAAAGAGCTAATACTATCCGACGGCATTAAAGACAAGAGAGAGCAGTTAGTCGTAAGTCATTAGTTTGTAATTCACACACACACACACACACACACACACACACACACACACGACTTTGAGACCCCAACCCCCTCCAACCTTTACTCTACGTTCCAGCTAATACGTGAGGGGTGTGTGGGTGGGTGGGTGGGTGTGGGGGGGGGGGGGGGGTTCTAATAATAGTATTTAGAGCCCCCCATAATCCTGGTGGAGGGGGGGAGGAGTGAGATTAGAATCGTGAGAGGGAGAAAAAAAAAGAGATCCACTGGCGATTGGCTTCAAGCGGAAACAATCAAGATGGTAGGACGTTGCTCAACCCCCTAGTTACTTGATCCAAGGGGTGGTTAAGTGTACTTTGTTAATTACAGCCCAGGCCTCTGGGAGGAGTAAAGATATAGGGTGTGTGTTATGCATGTGCCTGCACAATAAATGTGTCACGTGAAAGGCGGTGATTGTGCAACTCCCAGGGAAGGGTTTGAATGCCAGCTGCCTTACTCTAAAGCACTTCATCAAGATGTTTTTCTCCTATCATTTATCGAAGGGTTACCCCTCAGACGGGCCATCTCTCTTTCAAGGGGCATTCAACATTGACCTGCTTCAGAATTGCACTCAATACCCAAATTGTATTGCAAGTAAATCATAAAATGTTTTTGCATTAAAACGAAATGTTTGTATAAGTACCATATAATCATAATATCTTAATCAGTATGAAACACACAAAAGGTACATAAAATAGCCTTCCTGTATTTGTAATGTGTTATTTGGTTGACTGAAGGAAGTGGAGAAAGATAAACCATTGGGTGGTCATGCGTTCTCTTTGGGCCGCGGGTGTGACTGGAGACTCTTACTTGACGTCCTCCATCTTGCGGCTGATGGCTGAGCCCATGGTGGAGAAGGCAGCGGAGGCTTTCAGACCGGCCAGTGAGAAGGACTCGGACGTCCGCCTGTAGCTGCAGGAGGAGGCAGAGGAGCAGGGATGTTGCTGTTTGGTTATGAAGTCGTTCATCAGACGCTCGGGATACATTCTTATTATGGAGCGGGTGGGGGGGTGGGGTAGGGGGGGGGGGGGGGGGGGGAAGGGAATCATGCTCAAGGATGCGGATATTAGGGATCGAACCCAGTACCTTTCGGCCTCTACAGCAGAACAGTTCAGAAGGACAGGAAATGAATCGAGAATCGGTATGTGTGCGTGTGTGTGTGTGAGATTATATTGTCCACATATGACAAAAGAGAGAGAGATGGCCCTTGGGAGCTGAAAGGCAGAACGCTGATCCTTCTTCTTCATATCCGCCGAACAAATTCTCTCTCAGAAGTCAAAGGTTGAATGCCAAACCAAAACACTTTCCAGTAGAATGTTAGCTTCTAGAGGAGTAAAACCACAACAAAGCATTCTCTGCCCTGAACATTACAGTGGCTAGGTAGCTGCTAACGTAACATCAGAAAGGGTTATTGTTCCTTTTTTTTTTTTTTTGAGTGAACTATTGCAGGGGATGCTATTTTACTTTGAAACAGTGTTGTTTTCGGGGACAAACATTTAAATATATTAGTAGTATTATGTTATGTTCTCATTGTCTCATGTTCTATACGTGGTTTCATCCGTGACAGCCGTTGTTTTTCTGCTCACACTGTAATCGGGCCCCATTTGTAGTAATTGATGATGAAACATGCTTGGGTGCGAATGCAGAAAACATGTGACCAGGACATCAACATTAAGGCTTTGGGCCCAGCGTGACCACACGGGGCTGTATATTCCAGTGAGTGAGGTTACGCACGCGTTTGAAGTGGTGACCTCCTGCCAGCTCCGCGAGAAGTTCTGCTTAAGCTCGTTGAGTGGCGTGATGCCCAGCTTCTTCTTGATGTCCGCCAGCTCCTTCTCTTTGGCGGTCAGGACCTGGGACAGAGTCTGGATCTCATCCTCCACCTGGAAGCATACGGAAGACATATGTTGGACATACCTGAATCATGCCGGAGGAATGGTTCAAAGGGTTCATCGAACCAGAACACATTACATTATTACACCCTTCAAAACACCATGTTCTGATCAGCAGTTTCAACAATGCGAACATGCACTAACTTAACATCAAGGGGACAACATACAAACAAAGAAACAATAATGTCCCTACAATGTACAAGACCTAAGACCTATGACCTCCTTAGTCCCCTCACATCACCGCTACTCCTGACCCCTACCGCTCCTGACCCCTACTGCTCCTGACCCCGACCCCCCCATCCCGGGCTACCAACCTTGGCCAGCTCTCCTTGGAGCGCCTCTTGCTCCTCAGAGGATAGGCTGGGGGGGAGGGTGGGGGGGGAGGGACCCATGGAGGAGGTTGCGTCCTCACCCACCTCTGGCTGGTAGTCCGAGAGCATCTGGTTACCTGGGGGTTTCATTCATCGTGGGAGAGAATAGAGGAATTCATTCCATTATGGAAGCTAGATTGTAACAGAGAGACATGGTAGGTGTTTTTTTTTTGGGGGTGTAATGAAAACAACAGTGGGGATGTCGAGCCTTATAAATAAATACATATGCCATTTCCTACCCTCACATTTCAACACATTTTGCACATCACACAAGACCAGAGGCCTCTATTGCCAATGGGAGGATGAGGAAGAGGAGCAGGGACAAGAAAGGGAAAAAGGCTGAGGTGTAGCGCTGAAGAAGACTCAGAGCTACCAGGGATTGGGTTTGAAGTGTGCCACGAGTCCCAAGTGCAGGTGTGAGAAATATGCATTATCCAACCTACACACACACACACACACACATCTTGAATGTGCAGGGCTGTGAAGCAGAGCATGAAAAATACAGATAACTCTAGATGTAGACATCCTATGGCAGGAGAGAAACAGCGAGAGAGAGAGAGAGCTGTTGTTTGACTCCTCGGCCTGCAGGGCAGGGTCACAGAGATAACTTGGGAGGTTGATCAGGTTTGCACATATTGTTTGAACAGACAACCGTCAGCACACATAAGGAACTCAGCTCTGACCAGCTGTTTGGTTTTAAAATAGTTCTCAGAGTTACATGCCACTAGCAAAAAAAAAATTGCTTGACTCACTGAATAACAAATAACGTCACACCCTGAGGAGAGTTGGAAAGGTGCGTTTGTTGAAATGGAAGGTGTTCAAAGTGGCGTGCACCTCAGATATTGAGATGCATGGCATTCTGTAGCACATAGGTGTCAAACCCAGTACATTTTGGCTGGGAGTCGAACACCCCAAATGTTCAATTTACAAATATGCAGTAAAACAAACACACATAATACAATTGGACAATGAAACCTCAGCTCCACAATGCAGTTGTAAATATAGATTGTGAACATGGGTCACTATCTGCAAAAACAAGTAACAAATAGGACCGTTTGTATGTACATTTGTACTAAACTGAAGTTGCACATGTGACTTTAACCATGGCTTGGTTGGCTGGAAGAACCAGCTTCTAGTGGACACACACATTTAAAATAATACTACTCTTTATATACTTACATGTTTACTTTTTACAGCAAGGCACACAAGAAGACTGCCGTAAGACATGTCTATCCTTTACACCATGTGTAGTGGGAGATATCATTTATATTTGTCAAACATACTGGCAAATTGAGGATTTCGGAATGTTCTTTAAAAGCCAATGTATACTATACTACAGTTGCCAAAAATGGTAGGTTATATGATATTATGTGTTTAAAAGGATCCCCTCCAGATGTGCTTTTAACATAACAAAAGGTGCAAGGCGGCAGTTTGAGAACCTAATATGTTGTAATGATCTGAGAACATCTCAGGACTTTTTGACAGGAATAGCCGTCAGATCGAACCGGCAACACCCAACAATATGACTCAATATTTACCTACAAAGCTAGTTTTTTAACATTCTTATTGTAGTTTTCACAATTTAAAAGCTTAAATGGAGACTGAACAATAAATTATATATTTATAATAATCCTGAAGGCAAAATGACTGAATAATCATATGTATTAACAAACATACAGGTTTGGACTACGTTATTTTTCATAATTTCTAGCAACTACAGGAACTTGCAGTCACACCTGCAACTGTAAATATTTACTCAGCAAGTTCTTTGGCAACTTCTTTTATTATTTTTACTATCAGAGGTTCAATTATATATTAAGTTACATCTTTTTTTACAGCATATTGTGTATGTGTGTTAGATCGTGAATTAATTTGTTGAGTAAACACTGCTTGTTTGAGTACCGACCATTCCATTTTGATCGATTTAACATTTCTGTAAAAAAAAAACATAGATTTTAACAGTTATAAATAACTTTCCAACCAGTGGAAGTCAAATGTTTCTTTCGAGATTGTCTTTGACAAGATGATTGAGGTCTTGAGAGTGCCGAGTACTTTCGCAGCATAGGCGTGTGTAAAAAAAAAAGAAAAAGGTTTATTTGATAGGGACAGATACCGTGTAAATAAGCAAACTGAAAACAGCAATCCGATGCAAGCAGGGTTTCGCACAGCTGTCTATGGGTGCGGCGCAGCGCCTCTGGTAAATGACGACCGCCTCTACAAACGTTTCACAATATGCGTTTCATAATATGTCGACAGTCTGTTCGTGAATTTGACAGAAAATAGAGGCTACTGTTAGCCTAATATACCAGAATAAAGGCTTGTATAATATACCGTTATTGATAGAATACATCTATGAAATCAAACAATGGCCGATCTCTGTGGAGACGGAGAGCTCAGTTTTGTCTGATTACGCACGGTGTTCACATCGGATCAAGACAAAACCTGGGCTGGGAACCAGACGAATCTGCGAGCTCGAGTTTCATCTGCTCTGTCATGGGATGGGATGGCCCCCATCCCATTCAAACAGATTTCCAGAAAGCCTGGCCTGGGTCGGGCCAGTAAAAAGTGCTCATCTAATCTAAGCTGATGTGTCACACGTTTGGTTGCTCTCATTGGTTGTAGGTCTATCCAATTGCGTCCAGACGCATTTTGGTCTGCGCCCGTTGATAACGCCCTTTTGAAATCTGAAATCGGGCGATGTCAGGCTAGAAAAACCCCTCATTGACAAAGAGAATGTAGAAGCGTTTGACTGATTACAAAGTTAAATCCCTACACGTGAATGATGCGTTTTGCAGCACCATTCAATTTAGCAGAACCGCGGAAATGCACTAGAGTACCTACAGAGAGGATCATTTTCGCCAGCGGGAGTGTGTGCGTAATTCGTGCGCCTGTTGTGATTCGTGTTTTTTGTAAACGTACTACGCTTATGTCCTTAAAGCCCACAAAGTCTGGAATAAGCGCTCCGCAATAAAGCGGGACGCGAAAGGCAGACTCAGCGGTCCAAGACACGGCGGGACTAGCAATGTTAACGGCTGGAAACTGACCAGGGATCGCCCTTGTTATGCCCCTCGTTATGCCCCGCTTTACGCCAGGCGTTTCAGTTTTCAGTTAACACAATTGGGCCGAGGATTGTACCATTGTTCCCAGCTTTATTACGGAGCGTAAACATAAGGGTGAATATGCACGGCCGTCTCTGTCGCGTTTCTGTGATATGACGTCGTCTGAGGGCGGGGCTGGTGTTACGCAGTCCGCCCTCCCTCACGGGGACACGCCTACCAAAAGACAAGGGTAGACTCAGGGTAAACTATCAGTTTCCTTTAAATAAAAGTGCGTAATTAGTACAATTAGTACAAGCCTACTATTATACCAAATGCATTGCTATTATGCATTGTAAACATGCGTTGTATGTATGAATGTATATATATATATATATCTTTAGATATAGATATAGATATAGATACAGTATACAGTATACAGTATATATTATTTTACTCTTCGTTTTTGCATACAATGTGTAAATATGCTACTACAACTCTGGCCTACTACGCAGTGTGTTAGGTTGGAGATTCGGATGCAGCCTTCTGTCAATATCTCGTATAAACGAAGGAATACTAGTTCACTTGGTGACCCTTTTCGTCACGCGCTCTGGAGCCTTTTGGAGTGATGTCGTGGTTGGTTCACTGGACAGGTAAGATCTCTACTGGAACTCTCCAGAGCGCATGACCCAAACATGGCCGAAAAGGATGCAAACTTATTTGAGGTTGGGTCAATTGTAAATTTAGAGATGAATACAACTTTTAAGGTTAGGGTTCAGTACGGTCAATCAAGTTAGGGTTTAGGAGGCTTGGGTTCCATTCCCCTGTCCAGATTTCAAACGTTTTGTTTAGGTGTAGGTGTTTGCTAATTTGTTTGTGTTTATTTACTTTCCTCATTTATTCATTTTAATTGCAGCCCTTTATATGTGTTAATAAATGTAATTGTAATCAAAGGAGTAAGTAGTGCTTGTGGTTGATTGCACGTAGAATCACAGACTTGGACAGAGAATTTTGATTTCAGATAGATTAAATTGACTATGTTAATCCATCTTTATAGTATAAACTAATATGATATTAGTTATATTCTTCCCAGTGGTGCCCTATTCGAGTAGTAAAAGAATGAAAGTTACGTTTAGATCCGTTAGGCCACTTAATTCCAGCGTGTATGGTAAAACCCCACCTTATGCGATCATGTCATTCTGACTTTGTTGTGATTCAATAGTCACATTAAATACAAGGAAACACATCCAATGTAAACCTTTGCTGTAGTGACCTGGGGTGAAATATTGTATTCTTGTAAAGGGAGGTATTAAATGGAAATCATCATATAAGTTAATTTATAATGATCTACGGCATACAAAAGTTTCGCATACAAAACGTCATGCACATCTAATCACAGAACAAATGCAAAATCTCCACGCAAACACACTAAGTCGACATCAATCTTAAAACCCTTACTTTCTCCTCCTCACATCACACGCACGCACGCACACACAGCCACACACACACACACACACACACACACACTGTCATGTTCCATACACACACACACACACACACACACACACACACACACACACACACACACTGTCATGTTCCATACACACACACACACACACACACACACACACACACACACACCCACTCCTTGGTGAATACCTCTGGTGCGGCCAGCCGGGGAGCCGGGCGGTGTGTCTCCGTACTTAGGAGAAAGGTACAGGTAGCTGGCGTTGACTCCCTGCTCAAAGTTGAAAGGGGAGTGGTACTCCTCCAGTGGCTCCATTTGCCCTCAGCTCCCGCAAACTGGAGAGGCACGGCTATATCTCCTAGGTCTGCGCTGCTACCTACCTACCACCGCTGCCGCTACTGGCACCACCGAGAGAGCTAACACGCTAAGTGCCTTCATGTGACAGTGGCGGAGAGTAGTCACTGTGAGTGGTTGCATGTGTGTGTGTGTGTGTGTGTGTTTGTATGTGTGCACAATTGCCCGTGTATGTGCAGGACTAAAACGTAAGACGTTGTATGTATTAGTGAAGTCAAATGTGTCCCATGCGCTAAAAGGTGTTTAAATGGGTTTGTGTGAGCATGTCTGTGTGTGTTTCTGCAGTCCTCCCAGCTAGTGTGTCCGCCTACACAGCAGTGGGATCCTCCATGGCCAGGCCAAGACGCATGGGAGAGTTTTCTCTCCTTTTTCCGGGTGTTAATGAGTTACCTAATCCCGCCAGCGCCTGCTGTTACACACTCTCTCACACACAAACACACTCACAGGGTTGTTACACCCACACACACACCCACCCACACACACAAACACACACACACACACATGCCGCCTCTCCTCTCCGCTGTAATCCCAAAGGTAGGATCGGAACAATCAAGCTGCCCTTTGCGTAACCAATCCGTACGAATCAAACTCAATCAACCAGTAGCAATAGCAGTTGCAACCGCAGTAGCAGTAGCAATATACACTGTAGCTCTACAACGTGGCAATCTATGCACCTGCTTCCAGTCACCCTCCTGGGTGCATATCTCTTTTCAGTCACGGTTTTCTCACTCTCCCAGCCTCTCGTCACACAATAGAAAAAAAAAGGAGGACAACAAATGAAAAGGTTCCATTAGTGAGAGCGGGTCACATGACACGTGGGCGGTGGGGTGGGCTGGAGATGAAAAGCGATGTAATCTGCAGTGTCCCAGATTACAGCAGTGGTGCTAATCCAGGGTTGCCTGTTCAGCCCAGAGCAGCAGAAATGCTTCAGTCAAATACATTGGAGGCTCCAGGTCTATGTGTGTGTGTGTGTGTGTGTGTGTGAGTGAGTGAGTGAGTGAGTTTAGCCAGGGCACACACATAACAAGCACACTGCGCTTTCAATGCTTTTTCCATTATGCCTGAAGTGCTCTTCGGATAATGTCCTGCTACGCTGATGAAAAGCAAGGTTAGCTGTGTGTATATGTGTGTGTGTTACATGGCGAAAACCCACTCATGTCCTGTTTTCTTCCATCCGTACATTAGGCAGCATCTTGCATGCATGCATGCAGCATGTACTGATAAAGTAACTGCTGTCAGTCTGCAATCTAAGGTAGAACTCTAATGGGACAATAAGTACAAGTAGCAGTGTCCCTGATTACTAGGGGGAAAGAAAATGCCACCATTGAAAATGTTATTAGAAGGTGGTTTTGCATGTTCCCTTTGACTTAATGTGAAAATACCTTTTTACAAACAGATGTATGGGAAAGAGATGAGACACGCAAGCTATGGTGGCAACCATGAAGTCTGCCAATCCAGCCAGACCTGCTCCGTTGCACAGTAGTGAGTAGTGCTCTCCAGTGTAGCGGGAAGACATAGGAAGTGACACGCACTCCCATCGTGGAGAGAACGTATCAAAGCAACCAATGAGGACCCTCGAACGTAGCCCATAAACTGGCATTAACACAGATAAGTCACACTGACACACACGGGTCTTTTGATACAGCAACAGCAGGGAGGGATGCAGGTCCACAGTGCCCTGTGGGAGGTGGATACAGCCTTCCGCTTGGGATTGCTTTTGCCATTGGTCTTTGCATGAATACATTTATGGACAATAAATCTATTCCATATGAGTGTCATATCACTCAACACAGGTGAAAAAGCAAGATCTTATTTGATTATTTAAAAGAGCTATCTGACAAATTATTAATAAGAGGGACAGAAAATGGGAATTTAGGTCATTATTTCGGCACCACTAAGTCATAATAATAATAATGCAAACAAGCAAAAATAATGAGAATAAGTAAGAATCACTTTTGAACTCATTTCTTTCTGAAAATCCCAACAGAACAACCTTAAGCCAAAAAACATTGAATATATAGATTGTTTGCTTACCAATCGCAAAAGCTAAGACAACCAACCATCTTTAGGCCCTATCCAACCAGACTGTAACAGGGAACAAACAAGACCTGTTTTTCCCTACTAAGTGGTTAACGAGGCACAGTATTGCATCACTTACTTCCTTATTAACGGCGCACCGCATCACATGATGGCTCTTGAAACGAGAATCATGAGACATGGGACGACCGTGGCCACATGCAAAGACCTTCTCCCTTAACATTCCCTGGGCAGCTCGTCAATGGTGAGGAGAAAGCAGAATGTTCAGGCAAAAAGATAAGATGGGATTTGTAGACTGTGGACATGAAATAGCAAAGCTGAGCCTACTCCATCGTTTTTTCTCCACCGTTTTCAAAGATCGCATTTCTGTGATCTTTCAGCACATTCTCCCCCAGCCACTGTTAACTAGGTTAGGATGCTTTTCATTGTATTGGGTGTATGACCCTGTTATTGATCATTCCGCTTTAAGTAAAGAAATACGACCAAAGTCCATTTTTGTCGTCCTAAAGACCACGTTCTGGTCTGGGTAATTGCTAACCAGCAAGGTGGAGGCAGCATCCATTGGTAACAAAAGGTATCTGGTTTAAAACACACAAACCCCCATTCTGTCCACAGACTTGCCTAGACCCTCTGAATCACCTTTGGCCTCACCCTGTACCCTGCCCTGTAGTGGGACTCTTAACTTGAACACATGGTGTCATACTATAATACTATGCAATAGAATAGCCACATTATTCAGAATGTAGTCATTTGGCTGACGCTTTCATCCTAAGCGTCATTACATTGGGGTCATAGAGGATCAAACCCAAAATATTACCATTACATCATCATTGTACACCTCCGTGTGAAATTGGTTTATGCAATAGAAGCCATATAACAATAGGGGGTAAATGAAAGAGCAGGAACAGCTTCACACTACAATACCATGTCATTATAGACAACAGTACAAGTAACTTGACAACATTGGCATTTAAAGAAATACCCAATGCCCAACATCACCACAGAAAATTACAAATCTTCATACATACATACACTGTATATGCATGGCATACCTGCATGTAGCCAGATTTCACATTAAAAGCAGCTGTGCTCTTGATGGTTCTGAAAGCTAAAAGCCAGGTTTAGACACACAGATCTGTCGCAAGGCTAACGAGGGCCACAGCATGTTGTTTGTGAGAAATGTTGCATCAATGCGACTTCAAAATCGAATAAGACAAACTCAGGCCATCTCGTAGCGCTGATCAGCATAATTTGATAAATCTCTGAGAAAAACAGGATGACTTGAAAAGATCTGACTGAGTTATGACCAGTGGGTTTCGACAAACGACTAATGAGGATGGGTGAATTAACGTGACCACGCATTGTATCACAAAAAGGGGTATCATGAACATTTTAATAAGGTAAAATAAAATGAACAATGCCAATAATACCAATATGTTAAACTAAAGCTACTGCGGCTAGCACTGCTAATAATAATATCAGGCCAAATATTATTACGTTTGTTGTCTCTAGTTTAGGACTCAGATAGTATTTGCTCAGAGATGGCGGTCAGCGCAAAATGTGGTCTGCTTTAGTCTCTTTATGCATCAAATGTTTTCTGAACAACTAAAACATGTGCACATCTGAAAGCTACAAGGATTTAGAACCTCTTCTTAGTAAAACATAACTGACAGAGTACAATTTTGAATGAAATGTCTAGAGTGGAATGTGCCAGAAGTTATATTGTGTTGCCTGTAGGCTTAATGGGTTAGAAGTGGGTAACTGAAATTAATTCTTAATTAAAATAACGATGAGAATAACAGTTGTCTGTTGACACACACTGCATGCATTAATTGTTTGTGGTAAAATGTTAACTTTTAATTGCTATTGCTATACAAACTAGTATTAACACAACACATCATGTGTAACCTATTTGCAAAGGAAATGTTGAAAACGATTGATTACATTTCATACTATTTCATTGTGTAATATAGTGTATGTGATGTTCGTTGGCATGAAAGTATGCCTGGATTTCAATCATGAAATGAACAACTGACAAAATATGCAAGCCAAATGATAACATTGGATGGTTCTGCAAATTAATAACTTTTGACTACTTCTCCAAATTCTCCCTCGTGTTTAGCAAAAACACTGCCTCACATGCTGCATGCACAACAAGTTGAATACAAGAGAAACACTTACAAAAAAAAGGATATTCTTTTAGACAACAACCCTGCGTCTTAAACTGTGGCAGGCTAACATAAGCATTTTGTAAAGCATTAGTTGAGAAGGGGAAGGAGTGGGGTGGAGTGTGTGTGTGTGGGGGGGGGGGGGGGGGGGGGGGGGGGGGGTGACAACCAGGTGAGATGGAAAGTGGGAAGCCAAACAGGTGTAGAGGAGCATAGAGAACATATGGTAGGCTAGCAGGATGCCAAGTATATGCAAGGTCTATGGAAGCTGAAATCACATCTAACTGCCAGGTGAGCTTATTGCCTCTTGAGGTGACCGCTTACACATCACTTATCATTTTTGCCGAACCCATACTTTGCTGCAAGAGTCATTTTCAGGATAATGGTTTAGTCGTGCATTAAGCACCAATTCTTCTCTCATTTGTTCTCCCCCTTTGACTGGAAGGTTCCTCATAGTCACTATCTGCGACTATCTAAGAAAACATGAACTACAACGGAATAGCACGTAGCTAACCATGACACTTGCATTTTACAAAAAGGACATAACCCATTAGTTAAAAGCACAAACACAGCATTCTCTTGTAACTTACTGAAAATGACTTACTTTTAGCGGATGTACGTTGTCACATGCAGTTATGCTTACTCATTAGGATTAAAGAGCTATTGTCTATTAATTACTATGCACTGTAACGTTATTAATTCCGTGTTACTTTAGCAAGCAATCTAATGCGAATGCATCTGTAAAGATTAACAAAACTATCCACAGGAATCTTTGAATATTGCCGTCGATTTCGCGAATTTACTTTGATGTAAGTAACATATGTTATCCTAGTGAGCCACAAAGTTAGCCAGCTCGCTACCTTAAAATAAAAACAACTCTGCCCACTGTTGGATTTAATACATGTTAGGCTGTACGCATCGTTATATGAATTACCTTGATCAGCATTCTCCATTCTATTGGGATTTATTTTTTTATTTTATTTGTTACGTTGTTTCTGCAATTCGTTAAGGTCCAGGGCTGGCAGTGTTCCTGCCCTTCAGCTGGAGCAGATTCTGTGCTCTCGCACATGCTGTCAGCCACAGTCGCTTTGGGGTGGGGTACTGCGTGACGTAGGCACGTCGGAGTGTAAACACAAGGGAGCACGTGGATCGTTATGGACCGTCAACTAAACAGCTTGATCTTTTTAATTAAGAAAAGAAAACTAAAAAATAAAAAAAAACAATGGCAGCCCTCGGTACTTAATCATGACCCATGTTTCCTTTGTTTTTCATTCATTCATACATTGAACCAAGTTTACACTTGGTAAACACTTGGGGTGGAATTGTGATGATCCAGAGGGATATATACTTTATATAGGCCTACATGTATACACATGTGTACATCAACTAACTTAATACGAGCACCCATGTAACCATATAATGTGCTAATTGTGGTGTATAGAGCAATTTATATGCATTCAAATGATTAAGTAACGACAATGATTAAAAAAAACGTTTACTGCTTTAGCAAAGGCAACACAGAAGGCATGTAAGACAAAAGCACAAAGTGCAATATAAAATAATGAATATTTATGATTGGCAGTTAATATCCATTCGTTGATGCATAGGTATGAACAGTGACACACTCATTGTGTAAGGTATGCACAGTACGTATAATAGAGCTGTATAGAGTATACGGTACAGAGAGAGAGAGAGAGAGAGAGAGAGAGAGAGAGAGAGAGAGAGAGAGAGAGAGAGAGAGAAAGAGAGAGAGAGAGAGAGATTTTGGGCTTATTTTTTCACCTGCTTTTGCAATGTAAATGTATGTTTCCCATGCCTATAAAGCTTATTTGAAATTGAAAATCGAAATTGAATTGAGATAGAGAGAGAACTAGAGAGAGAGAGAGAGAGCGAAAGAGAAGGGGGGAGAGCGAGGGATTATCATGAAAGCCTGCCACCTGCTGGGATTGCTCTGTGTTGTTGGAGAGGAAGGTAAGTGAGCTACATTTGCGGAAACGTTTGACGTTTATTAATACGTTACAAACATAAACACACACATATGTACATTCGTTAAAACCTAAATACGCAAACATACACGCAACATACATCACAATACATATAGACGGGGATACTTAATTAAATACATATTTTTATATTTTATATATATATTTTTGTTAATATTTTATTTATTTATTTAAATATGATATATATACAGAGAGAGAGAGAGAGAGAGAGAGAGAGAGAAGAGAGAAAGCGAGAGAGAGAGATAGAGAGAGAAAAAAGAGAGAGAGAGAGAGAGAGAGAGAGAGAGAGAAATAACTTATTTGCAAAAGGTTTGAAATATATTCAGATGAAATGCCATTAATCGTACATCATACAAACGACGAGTAATGAACTCTGTACATTGAGTATAATTACACCTGCTTTTACACCTTATTACGCTCCCGCGGGCCACTTGTTGTACTTTTTTCTTTGACTCTGAAAGAAGCTCGTGACCGGCGCGAATCGTCGTTTGTAGTTGATCCACGGGAATAAAGGCAGTAACCCCTGTTCGCCATGAGGCTTAACACGCCGACATGGATTTATGGGTCGAGGACAAGCAAAACGAAAGATAAAAAGCACGCGGAAAATGGGTGCAGCCGGTAACACAAAGACCCCTTGGTGTTCGACAGCACCCCCATCTTCCTTTAACAGAGCGCCCCCTCCTCCTCCACCCCCTTTCTCTGGTCGTGGTGCATTATGGGGAAAGTCGTTGCCATTCGACCTCTGCAGGGCCTGCGCGGACGCAGCTAGAACCCTGAAATTCATTATGCCTTTAAAACCCTTATTTATTTCCGCATAACCTACACACTGTCACCGGGAGTCCACCGCGGAGAACAACGACAACCGTCCACCTAATTCGAAATTTTAACAAACACAATTTATACATATTTAAATTTGACGGGGTGAATACTGTTGGAAGAAGTGAAGATTGCAATATATTAAGAAAATGTCCGGAGAGAGAAACCGCAGGACGCTTGCTTTCCGAGGAGGTGGATTGGCTGCAACGGGTCCCAGCGGTATCGGTGGGGGTAAGACTAACAGCTGTGAGGCCCGGGCCTGTCAAGAACAATATTTGAACGGTAACAAGCCGGATCAAGAGGGGGACCGGGATCTGGAAGCGAAAGGACCATCGCAGGGAACAGTGGACGGCACTGGGTCTGTCAGCGATAGCACAGAACCCGAGGTTGAGGAAGAAGAGGACCCGGAAGGGGGTAGTTGGGCAGCCGACGAGAGTGACGACCGCGTCGGCTCGGTGGAAGGGGAAAACGAATCAACGGAGCGAAGCAGCGGGTTCGTGGAGAACTGTCCGGGGAACAGTTTAGACGGTGTGTCGGGGAGTGGAGGAACGGGACCCGAGGATAATAACAGAGTCGAGGTTGGCTCCCGGAAATCCTGGCTAGAGATGAGACCTCAAACGCTACTTCAAAAACATTCACAATTTCACGCGTCGTGGTTGCAAGAGTTTCCATGGCTCAAATTTTGCCAAGAAACAGGACTTATGTCGTGCTCTTGGTGTCACAACATTGCCACTAAAAACAGCGACGAGCTTGTGAAAGGCAGTCGAAACTATAAGCGGGCCTTGCTGCTGAGGCATCACCTGTCTTCTGAACACGGGAGAAACGATCCGACCAAGCAGGTAGCTAAAGTCTTCAAGCTTGTCAATTTCTTTACCTACGTTATGTCAAATCTGTGGTAACCTGATAGACGTAACACCGCGTGTTTTGTATTCGTGCCTTTATTTATCTAAAGTGATCACGTTGAACGAGCATTGAAACTTTCCTGAATTACTTAAGACAGTCTTATTTCCAGGCTAATTGGCTAACCTTAGCCCAGCTTAACCTAGCTAACAACTGACATTAGCCTCGCGTTAGCTGAACGCTATCTACATTACCAGAGTTGTTGGGCAGTGGCAATAGTGTCGAAAAGCCAATAGCTAAGTTATTGCCAGCTAACGTTAAGCGGGTTTTGGATAGCAACATACCGGAACCCTGTCTCTTACGCTAACCTGCTTTTGTCCGCGTATAAACAAGTAAAAACTCGCCGTTTGACAGACCTGTCAAAGTACAACCACTGGCGAAATGTTGACACCTGCTAGTAACTGACTCATCTCGTGATTGTTAGGGTTGCTTTACCTATTGAATTGCATGCTATACGACTTTTTTCTTCTTCTTTTTTTAATAATAAATGGGTAAAATAAACGTCCTACTGTAAGTTATACCACAATGGTAAATGGCTTCGCAAACATTGTTCACTGTTTAGCGAACCCCTTTGCTGCTTCAGCAGCTGACTTTATTGCTAGCTTGCTAGAGGTCACACAATGGCAAGGGCTCGACCCTTAGCAGCCTTTGGGGGACCGCACCCCTACCCAACCCCCTCGTTTCTCCTTGTTCCCTCGCATGCAATCTTGTTGGCTCGCAGTCCGGTATGACCTCTGGCGCATTTCTTCCCCCTCCCATTGGGGAACTAAATTAGAGGCATTGTGCTAGAATGACTCCCCAAAATCCATAGATGGTGTCACTTGGCGTGCTGGACAAGGGAGGCAGGAGTAAATTATGTTCCCTTGAGCCTGACAGCTTGCCTGGTCAAAATACAAAAGGCTTGAATGAGTAAATTAGATGTCCGGAAGATATTGTCATGGGATCACCTAATGCTGTCCACGTATTGGTAGATTTTCTGTGTAAACCTTTTGAGGCATACCCTATAGATACAGCCACACCCTATATGCACAATAATGAAGCTGTTTGTCCTTGTTGACCAATCTTGAGCTATTTACCTACATTTGTAAAGAAAGAATATTTCCCTACCGCTGAGCCCTAAAACCAGCAAACAAAATACATCAACATTTACTAAAACTAAACACATATTTGTTTAAACTTGGCATGCATGTTTTTTTCAGTGATGTTGCCATAAACCTAATGGTTTATTCGCTATACCATCCCATAAACAAAGGTTTTGAAAATCATCAATGCCAAATGATATAGCAAAGATCTGTCCAGCTACAGTTCTGTTGGCATATAATTAATTCTGCCCTGACTCTAGTTAAATAACACATGACCCCACCCCACTATATACACCCTGGTTTTGATCGGAGCTGTCAGAGGAATTAAGAGCAGCACACCGTTTGACTCTAATTTGTAAGTGAAGAGGATTGTACTCCCACTTTTAGTTCTTACCCCCTCTACACGCAATCACTAATCAGAATGACTTAGAGTGAGCCACTGACCTGTAAACATCTCTAATTGGTAAGGAGCCCAAGAGAAGAGGGTATTAGGGGCTTGGTCGTGTGGTTACTCCCTAGCAACGAGGACCCCTGGCTGTAGATCTAGAGGTCAGGGTAGCTCTTATGGTGTATGCTGGAAAGGGAAGAAAAAAGCAGTGCCTCTTTATTGGAGATGATTAGATTGTGATAGTGCATGAATTTAATTTAAGGCGGTCGAGTGGGCTCAACTTTGACACCGCCCTTAGTCTCCCATAATTCACTTGAACGTTTGCCTTTTGTGTTGTTATACTCTGTGGTCAAAGTTCATCAAAAGATGAACTCCAGTCCTGAATGTGTGATCAAGCTACTTCTCTATTTTAAAGCCTAACAGAACAGGAGGAATTGGGGACAACAAGCCAATGTCTTGCGCTTTTCACCCATTCCTGACATTAGTCAGGCCCCAGCTGCATTGGTTAACACTAACTCGATTAGCCCTAGCAGTCTGGGCACACTAGGGCAGCTGTGGTAAAGGAGGGTCTGCTTTGAGAAGGAGACTGTTGTCCTTAAGCCTTGTCCTTTTTTGGTGACTTCATGCTGGAAGGTTAAGAATATGTTAAAGTACACTACTGAGATCAGTATCTGGGGTCGTAGGAGACCTTTGCTCCCATTGAATTCCCCTCAGAGGAGAAAAAAAGAGGGGATTCTATTATTGTATTATAATTATTGGTGAGTCTGGGTTAACATCACACACACCTATTAAATGTCTTTCTCGAAGAAGCGATAGGGGGTGACGAGGCAGGGACCCCACCCACCCCAGGCTGGTGTCTGTTAGATAGATGGGATGTTTATTGGGGGCCATGGGTCGCTGGAGTGTGTGCGTCAGTTAGTGTGGGGGGCCAGAGGGAGAATTCTTCTGTTGGAATCAGTCTGTGAGCTTGCCTCTCACTCTCTGTGTCTCTCTGTGTTTTGCTCTCATTCCCTCCTTCCCTCATGTGTCTAAGCATTGTCAGGGGACCCGGGAGCCGATTCGGCCCACCCACACCTTGGGCCGAACACACACTGCAGTATTGTTCTGAGATCTGGTGGGGGAGCTGGGGTCTGTTGAGGGGAGAACCAAGAGAGTGGGCGAGAGAAGAGAGGGGGGGATAGAAGGATGAAGATGGCCTTGGGCGTAGGCTAGGACATGGGCGTTGACTAGGTGAATACGGGTGGGGAGGTTGGTAGGTGTGTTTGTGTCTTTGTGTGTGTGTGGTGCATGAGGGGGGCGGTGTTGAATGTAGACCAAAGTTGTGTGTGTGTGTGTGCGGTGTTGTGTCAGGACAATGCTAACCCAGTGTAAATGGGTGTGGATGTGTGTAGATTAGTTTGCCCTGGGGCGGTGTACTTCGTTCAGGTCTGTTCCCGTTGTCTGTAGACTCCTCCTGTTCTCCAGGATGCAGTCTGAAAGGGGGTTGGGGGTCCATGTCAGCTATCTGCTTCTAGTGGTCTTAACTTACAGGGCCACTTCTCATCTGTTTTTTTTTTTATCTGTAAATCAGCTTCCATGGGCTGTTAATTTCAGAATTGGGAAGGGAGCATCCCCGTTTGACCTAGATCAAAAGCATTCCTCGTTTCCAGCCTCGCTTTCATTCTTCTTCCCCCCCCCCCCCCCCCCTTCTCCTCTCCGTCTGAATTCTTCAAC
This sequence comes from Lota lota, assembly GCA_026745465.1. Lineage (NCBI taxonomy): Eukaryota > Metazoa > Chordata > Actinopteri > Gadiformes > Lotidae > Lota > Lota lota. The sequence goes on along the minus strand of JACYXH010000378.1, from coordinate 665,465 downwards.
CCCCCCGCCCCCCCCCCCCCCCCCCCCCCCCCCCCAAACATCTCTGGCTCGAATAAAACATGCAGAGGTTTGTCGCCGTATCGTCTCTCTTGGCCCCGGTGTGGGGCGGCCTGACCTGGCTTGGCCTGGCCTGGCCTGGCCTGGCCTTGCAGCATCTGCTCTGCACAGTTGGCCTACCAGTGCTCTCTCCCCCTGCTCCCTGCTTTACACGTGGCACATCTGGAGGAGAACTGATGCTGAGGATGGAGGCCAGAGCGCAGCAAATTGATCCTGTACCAGGATGTCCTAGGCTGACTTCGGCACACTCATGCACGCACATAAACAACCTGTCTTGCCAGGCTAACACTCCCCTCTTAGACTCCTAAAGACTCGGCAATATGTGTTGGATTAATGCTGTTGGCATTGCTAGTAGTTTGATATCCACCTGCAGGGCGTTTATTTAATATTAGTAATGAATCATTCGTTGTATTTAGCGTCGTCAAATAACAACCACTGCTGAAGGTTTATTTAGCAACGTGTGTTCAATTAAGTATTAGGGATGTAACGTTTACACCGTTACAGATCGGCCCTCCATTTGAATGTTTACGATGCGAGCGACTCGGTCGATGCGTACCCTGTATCGGTTGGAATAGCGACTCAGAAGTTACAAATCGCTGATTTCACAAACATTTTATAGCATTAATTGGCGTCTTTCTAGTTTCTACCTTCCAAAATGCATCTCATGATTAATCTGTAACTAACTGGTCAGCTGCGACACAGCACATTATCTACAAATCCTCTGCACTTCCGAGCGAAGAGCCCGGCACTTCCACGCTGTGTTCCAGAATTAACGACGTCTCTAAAAACACAATTAAAAAAGGTAGCTCCGAAACATAACCGTTTCAACAAGATGTTGTGCAATCGACCCGGTTAGACTTAGTTCACAACTTGACATGTCTTAACAGTCCCTATTTTCTCACAAACCCATGGCGCTGGGTCTGGACAGCCGAATGTACCATATTTCAGTTCTGTACGGCTGGTGTCACTATGAAGTTCAATGTGTTATTCAAATTTAATCGCAATGAATGTATTTCAAGCTAAAAGTATTGATGCTGTTTTGTCTCAGAGCCAATGTATCGAGATGCGTATCGAATCATGCTTGAAAGGAGAGATTCACATCCCTATTAAGTATGTATGTTTGTTTGTTAACTTGTGTTAAGACATTCATGTTATGTTAACGTATTGCCACGTGGCCATGTAATGCATACAACCGGTCCAGAAAGAAAAACAAAAGCTGCCCTGTCCATTATCAAAACAACTGTATCAACCGCAACACCCATGTTTCTCTACACATATGTTATTCACCCGCTCCATGTGGCCCCTCCATCCATTTCCACCTCCATTCTCGTGACTCGTGCTGAGGGCAGTTTGGAGTGGGAGCTTTGGTGTAGAAGCAAGGGAGTGCAGAGCTCTTCACAAAAGGCCCACAGTGAGTGGACAATGAGCCCGGGGCTGAGCGCGCCTTATGAAAGGCTGAAATGGGGTGACCCAACTCTCTCTGCCTCCTTCACGTCTCGCCTTCTATCTCTCGCTCCTCCTCAACTCCCTTCATATTCTCAAGGCTCTTCTTCCCCTCCCTGTCGTAGTTCATCTCGTCGGTCGGCTCACTTTATTTTTTTTTGTGTGTGCCAGCTATCATTTTACTACCCCATCTCTCCCACACTCCATTGCTGTGTTTTTCCATCACCCCCAATCCGGCCTGCTCCTCCAGGCTTTTTTTTTCCAATTTCTACTTAAAGAGCCCAAAACCGTTTATATATCTATTTTAAACGTGGTAATTTGTCTTATATGATCGTCAACATAGAAATCAATGGCGTTTTATCAACGTTAATGAAATAAGACTCTAATTTAGATAAAACAGGAGTAAAATCACACGTTGTTGAATTTGATGTTCGCGTCGGAGACAGGGTTTGGCTTCCCGGACAGCTATATTATAATGCTACGCCATCTCTCCATCTTTCTATCCTCTCTTTCTCTCTGTCTCTCTTGCTATCTCCATCTATGTCCCTCCTACTGCCATCCCCATCTCTGCTGCTCCCCTCCCCTCGCTCTACTCCAGCTGTGCCAGATGATAACCACCCACATCCCCCCACCCGCCCAAATACTATCCTGGGCCGTCCGTGACCAGAGATACCCAGTGGAGTGGTGGTAGGGAGGGTTAGGGTGGGGACCTCAGAGAAATGGATTTAATCTGAGTTGAAGCTCCAGCTGTGTGTGTGTGTGTGTGTGTGTGTGTGTGTGTGTGTGTGTGTGTGTGTGTGTGTGTGTGTGTGTGTGTGTGTGTGTGTGTGTGTGTGTGTGTGTGTGTGTGTGTGTGTGTGTGTGTGTGTGGATAAAGAGGGATGAAAGGAAGGGGTAAAAATGCAGGGCTCGAGCAATGGGAATTATTCTGGATTAGGACATCTGCTGCACAATTCTAAAATGAGCCTGGGAGAGTTGTATGCTGGTCATTGAGACGGTGAGAGCGTGGGTGTCAGAGTGAGTTTATGTGTTGGTGTGTTAAATCATAATGTCCAGCACTGTACCAAATTGATCTGCACGTCGTTTATTTTGGACCAAATTTGTTGAGTTCTAATGCATCCATGGGTATTCATGTGGCACCAGTAAAGTGTGTGGGGGGGTGGTGGTGGTGGGTGTGGTACACACTCTCCCTCTCTGTACCAGGCTGTCTCTTTCCTGCAGGGGAATTCGGGAGGACTATGGTTGATGCAGGGAGAAAGAGTTTGTTGCCCAGTTGTCCTCCCTTTCTGAAGTCAGGTAGCTGGAACGGCCTCCTAGTTCTGATTAAGACCACCTGGCGTCTAACGCACTACTTCCAGCTAAAGTGTAAGCAAAGGAAAATCACAGGCTCAAAAATGTACTAACACACAGTCAGTATTAACTTGGACTGAAAATGCTTGGATGTATTGACCACCTTGACATGTAGGTGAGATTAATGGAATGGGGATATATTCTTTAAACCTCTTTTCTCCTGTCTCCATCTGTCTTCTGTACCGTGTGGTAGATGTGGGGGTAGGGGGTGGAATTTTCTGAAGCCTATGCTATACAGACACTAAGGTCATGCTACACAACCAGACACTAAGGTTATTGGCATTGTGTTTGGGAACCCTGATCCCTTCCCCAAACTGAAGCCTGTAAAACTTGTTTTACCCAAAAGGCAGGTGCACTGGTGTCAGAATTTGCAAACCGTGGGTGTGCACCAGGGAGCAAGGGAAACAAATATCATGGGCTGCAAGACTGCGTTTGCATGTCAAGAAGATTGTTTACATTCAAATTGTCCCGGGCCATGTTCCAACTTGTGTGCTGTATAATGTTGAGCGTCTTTAGTCTTTTTTAGTTTCTGATTAAAGCTTGTCGTTTACTCTGAAAGGTAAACGCTGTCATCATCTACTCCGCCTCATGTCATCCGAAACCTTATTCTAGTTCCTGTGTGCTCATAATGCAACGGTTAGCAGCGTCTCTCAAAGCAAAAGATCTGAACCAGGCCAGGTTCACCTAAAGTGATCTTTTGGACTAAATGTACCCTTCGGTATGCTTAACAAAATTCGCAGGTTCCCAGACATTTCATTATTTCCAGCAATACTGAGCAAAATAAGTTTGTACCTAGGATAGCAACCAGGAAAACACAAAAAAAAAAAGATCCTTGTGTGGTTATCGAAATAAACGGATGTACCATAACACATCTATCAAGCCCATCTCCCTGCTCAACTCTCAGATCTACATTAACCTCCGCTCCCCTTTTTATTCCAAAGGATTCAGAAAGGACCGTGGACAATTCCAGCCCCTGCAACATCCCCCCAGAGGAGGACTACCGCAACAAGCCTAATGAGAACTCCTACTGCTACCAGCTGCTCCAGGAGCTGGACAAGCAGCGGAGGGGAGGCGTCCTCTGCGACGTCAACATAGTGGTGTGCGGCCAGGTGTTCCGCGCGCACAAGAACATCTTGGTGGCCGGCAGCCGCTACTTCAAGACCCTCTACTGCCTGACCAAGGGCGACGCCCAGGACCAAGGCACGGTCACGCACTTGGACGTAGCCGCCGTCCAGGGATTCTCGGTCCTCCTCGACTTCCTCTACTCCGGGAACCTCCTGCTGACCAGCCAGAACGTCATCGAGGTGATGTCGGTGGCCAGCTACCTGCAGATGACGGAGGTGGTGCGGACGTGCCGCGCGTTCATCAAGGACGCCCTGAACATCAGCATCAAGCAGGAGGCCCCCGACGCCGTGGTGGTGGACTACAACAAGCGGCGGACGGTGACCAAAGACGGACACCAGCTGGACCGCAAGCCGAGCAACTTCTGGGCCACAAACATCCTGTCGAAGCTCTCCATCAAAGCCGGCGGCAGCGGCGGCAGCAACGGCAACGGCGGCCCGGCCAAAGAGGTGTCCGAGGGGGTGAAGGAGGAGGCCAGCGACGCGGAGTTGTCGACGGCCGGGGGCGAGGGCTGTGCCCTGGGGGCCTCCGGAGCGTCCGGGGGCTGGAGCCGCCACACCGACAACTCCTCCGACTCCGCGGACGCCAACGAGACGCGGGGGCACGGCGGCCCGGGGCAGGTGTTCGTCTGGAACGAGCCGGCCACGGGGGGCGCCGCCGCCGCGCCCGCCGCCGCCATAAAGCGCGAGGCGGCGGACCCCGCGGCGGGCAGCGGGCGCAGGAAAAAGCAGGCGACCACCCGGCGATTCATCTACAACGTCCAGCCCGAGTCAGACGAGGCCTTCGACGAGGGCATGTTCATCCAGCCCTCGGCCTCCTACCCCCGGGAGGACTTCTCCTACCTCTCGGAAAATGCAGGTATGACGCCCGTTGTCAACCCACAGCCAATCGGGTCCTTGAGTCTAGTTCTACTAGCTCTTTAAATGCGTTAAAGGCATGCATTTCAAAATGGCCTCGGTGCATTCCTTCTTCTTTTTTTTTCGTGCATAAAGACAGATGTTTATTATCACAGGTAAAACTAGAATCCAATATGGAGTGTACAGTGGAGTGTATCACGGCTGATAGTTTATTGATTTATATATCCGTCCACAGTGGTTTCCAGAAACCCACATTACTCTTATCCTAATTTCATAGGCATCACAGAGGACCTTAATATCGCTGCAGATCCCAACCACATAACAAATAGTTCTCATTAAACTAGAACAAAATGTTGAAGATATGACCCTGAGCTCACCAATTTCATCAGCCGATCAATAACACATTTATGTAAACGAATGTCACAGAACAGATGAATATGAGCTCTGGAATATTAAGTGTCTTGAATAAATGTCTAACTGTGACCCATCCCGAAGAAAAGTCAATATATGTTAGTAGTATAGTAGTTAGTATTACCTAGTTAGGGGCCAATGTGTTTATAGACTTTACAGAATTAATACTCACGAATAGGCACATGCAAATGTCTATGCATTAATTCAACTACACTAATTACATTTGACATCTCTGTTGGTGAACTACCCTTTGTCTATATACCTATTACCCCTCCCCCTGCATCTTTTATTGCAGTGTGGTAGTATGAAAGTATCACATACAGTGCCTCTCATAATCTCCTCTGTTTCCACCCTCAGCTTCATGCTGCCCCCATTAAGAGGTGTGTGTGTGTGTGTGTGTGTGTGTGTGTGTGTGTGTGTGTGTGTGTGTGTGTGTGTGTGTGTGTGTGTGTGTGTGTGTGTGTGTGTGTGTGTGTGTGTGTGTGTGTGTGTGTGTGTGTGACTAGTCCTATCTAATGCAGGATAATGAAGAAAGCGGAGGGGAAAAAACCCCAAGCCCCCCCGCCCCTCTTAATGCGCTTCAATGCTCTTAGTGACTTGGACTCCTCCTAGGTCTCTGTTAATGTATTAGTGAGGTATACAGGGGTGCTATATCTGAATTTACACTCTTTAGTGTGTGTGTGTGTATGTACACTACATGTATGACTGCATGAGCATGCACGAGAGCTAGCCCGCCATGCATCTTTGTTGTTTAGCTTTGTGTCCGTAATTTACGCCTGTTAGGTTTCTCCATATATAGATACGGTGGAGGTTTCGTGTGGGTCGTTTGTCACAGTAAAAGGTTTCTGTGGGCAGGTGTTTACTGCTGTATTATAATTGTGTTTTTATATTGGAAATTCACAGCCTTATGTGGCTTTAGTTGCCCTTCTTTTTGCTTTGGCTTTTCTTTTTTTTCTTTTTTGATTGATGTTTTCTATACAATGTTTATTGCGGACAAAGAACAACTTTTTCGGGGTGGCTGCGTGAGCGAGTTCAGAAATTGACCATATACATACATGGAGATCTCTCTCTTTCACTCACTCACTCACCACAAAATTCATGACAAATCTATCGTAAGTTTTTGCTTTTCAATGTTCGGCTTCCTGTTAGTCTGGTCAGTCCAGTGTGTGACTGGAAAAGGAACAAACGGCTTTTCGGCTGCTCAACATACTTCCATTGTTGTTCCCAACGTACCTTGTCCATTTTGACTCTAATCAATTTACAGGCTCCAAAATGGCCGCCCTTAATTTCCTACAGGGATGTTAGCCGAGTGTGTCTTTGCTGCCGTTGATTTGTGGGCCCTGCTTAAAGGCCAAATGCAAGGCAAATGTTTTGGATGGTGTTTTGTAGTAAATTAGTTGTTTTTTTAAATTGCATTTGCCTTTCCCCCAATTTGATCAGTTTCCTTATCCATAATATCCATAATACAAAGAAATGACCAAAACTCGTTTCAATGAGTTGGAATTTTTAGTTTTCTGGGCTAAAAGACTTAAAACACGTTATGGTCAAAAGACGAGAGGTTGAACAGGAAGGCCTGTGTGTTCTAATCCTACATTGCCCCAAGTTTATAGAAACGGCCGATAGGTTGGATTGTTTCAATGGGCTATTTTACCCAGTCACCCCCAAACACACTTATTGTATTATGAAGTGGGGAATTTGCATACACACTGTTGAAACACACACACACACACACACACACACACACACACACACACACACACACACACACACACACACACACACACACACACACACACACACACACACACACACACACACACACACACACACACACAATGAACCGCGGGACCCTAATAGGTGCAAATCTGGCAGAGGCTGCCGCTTCCCTCCCTAATCCACTCTAATGCAATGAGGCTGTCCGCACCATTCCAAATATTGACCCAGGGAGAATACACACACACACACACACACACACACACACACACACACACACACACACACACACACACACACACACACACACACACACACACACACACACACACACACACACACACACACACACACACACACACACACACACACGGTGCAGACATGCACGAGTGGCTACAAAAGTGGAGTGTAAGCCGAGCCCATGTGAGGGCTTGACTCTGTCGTTCCCTCATTAACCCCCCCCCCCCCCCCCCCCGCTGCAGGAGGTCCACTGGGAGGGCCCAGTGGGCTGTTGTCTTACAACAGCCCATTCCGGCCCTGGGAACAAGCCACTTAGCTGTGTGTGTGTGTGTGTGTGTGTGTGTGTCGGTCAGGTGGTCTAGGACAGGTTTTGTTTGTTTAACTCCCTTTGTTAACCAACAGTCTTCCATTGTTAAAAGTGTGAGAGGATGGGTTGGGGATGGGGGTTAGTTTGTGTGTGTGTACACAAGGTGTTCTGAGGTGTGTATGTAACCCACACCGGTTTTCCCCGCCACGCACACACTCACACAGACGTTCCAAGGCCACACCTGCTGCTTCTCTTTCTCCCTTCCCTTTTCTCCCGTGCTAATCTCTGGTCCCTCCCTCTTTTCCCCAGAGCTGGCCAATCAGATCCAGTACAGCGATCTCCAAGACTCGCAGCAGGGGGAGTCCTGGGAGAACGGTAGGTTTCTCTCAAGCCGTACATACCAGCAATACACAACATATCCCGGGCCCCTTTCCCAGAAATACCCTGTCAGATGAGTGGAAACAGGGCAGTCCGGTTTGGTGTCATTGTAACAGTATATTGTCCATGGTATACAGGTATAGTAGATGGGAATTGGCAAATGGCCCTAACCATAATTTCAGGCTTCAAATAATAGTTTGATTTTCCGAAATAATTTTCTAATATTGGGAGAGAGAGAAGAAAACAAAATAAACCTGTTCCACTCAGGTTTTTAAATGACCAACCTGTTATTATTAGTAGCTAGAGCTACTGGTATCTTTTGGCCTTCAAACAGTTAAATAGCTGCTAAATATGTTTGTTATTAAAATGCTTCTCAAACTGCTTGCTTGCCTCAACCTCATATTTATTTTGCCTCAACGGACTAGTGGGAGTGCCACCCTGGAAAACAAGATCCCAGGGAAAACCCTAGAACATTTAATTACAATTAATTGTATGATTACAATTACTTAGTTAAACGTCTGTCTCTGTCGGTCTTGCCAATTCTCATACTGGATGGCAGGTGTCAAAGTGCTACAGAAGTATTATAATAATGTTCCCATATATAATACAATATTAACGAAGGATGATTCGGTCATCCCATGTTTGACCGGGCCATTTTGATGATGGCTACCGTTGCCTTTGCTGAAGCGTTCTCAGACTGAGGGAGGTCTCATGTCCCTACAAATATTTTGTATTTTATCCCTCTGTTATCACTGGGATATTCGGATGAAATGTAACCTTACCTTCTACCTGCGGTTGGCAAATATGCATAGGCATTAAAAAAAGTGTGAATTTCTGGCTTTAATTAAAAATATATATATTAAGAAAAAAACGAAGCATTCAAATTTGAGTGAATACCTACCTCCCAAACGAATATTCGGGCTTAGCACTAGAAAGTACATTTAGCTGCCTTATTAGCGTAAGAAAAAAAAACAGAGATACTATTAGTAATATTATATTTATTATTAATAGTAGTATCATTATTTGTTTAATTATTAAGCTCATGCAGTTATTTCGGTAACCTCTGGGTATTGGCAAGGATTGCATTTATAGACGGGCCAGGGAAATAGCTGTTACACCTCAGGTTGAACAGGAACTTGGCACTCACTGCCACCTCATTCTTGTTTCTGGTCTATCTGCTTTGTAGAGCAGGGTTAGTTTTCAAGACTGCCGTGCATCAGATAGAAACAGCTGTTTGCAATATGCACAGCAACGATCCGCCATAGCCGAGTAGAGGGCAACTGTAGTCTGTTAGACTAGTAGACTAGTAGAAGTAACCGAAATACCCCCCCAAAAAAGTTGCAAACATACATAGCAATTAAGCTCTTACTGATTCTGAAAAAAAAAAAGATTACGCTAAGTACAGTTGCTCAAGTCGATGGTGTTATTTGTGAGCGTCTGCCGTGTAGAAGCGACGTGGCTGGTAGATGGGTGGGGAGGAGGGGCTTGTGGAGGGGGATTTAAGGGGGTCAGAGCCTGCTAGCCAGGCAGGATTAGGAGGCACATGCGTGGCCGGTGGGAGGCAGGATCCAGCCGGTATAGAGGCTCCTCTGAGCTCCATACTCTCTTCGGTAGCACCTCTCTCGAACGTGAGCCCTAACCATCTCTATTTATTATTTGAAAAGCTGAGATGCTAGCAGGTGATCATGGTGTTGCCTTTAAAGAAAATGCCTCTGTATATGTCAGGGATGACCCCCACTTTACACACACACGCACACACACAGGGGAATACATTGGGTGCCCTGCTTCTCATCAATCCACTCACCCACTCTCTACTCCCCTAGCAACCTGCCCTGACGACGCCACTGTTGTAGGTGCTTGGGCTCAAACAAAGGGCCAGGACAGGTTGTTCCCTCTCTCCAACGCTCCCCCATACTCTCTTGCTTTTCTCTCTCTCGTGTGTGTGTGTGTGTGTGTGTGTGTGTGTGTGTGTGTGTGTGTGTGTGTGTGTGTGTGTGTGTGTGTGTGTGTGTGTGTGTGTGTGTGTGTGTGTGTGTGTGTGTGTGTGTGTGTGTGTGTGTGTGTGATAATGTTCTGTTCAGGAGCCTATAACAGATCAATGGGTAACCAGGTTATTTGCCTGGCCAGCTGGCCATGGTGAAATGTCAGCAGGGGCGCCCCTGGGGTGTCATTAACCATAGAGGCAGGACGCGAAGGCCTACGCCATTGCTCTTCATTTTCACGCATGGAAATGGCTTGGTCACACCAGGCTGACTTATTCCTTTTTAAAAGGGTTATCGATATGTGTGCGGGAGTCCTGATTTATTGCCGGTATTTATTTGTTGATATTATTAGCTAGAGTGGGGTCCTAAGGTTATTGCTGTTCGGGGACACGGGAGAACATTGCAGGCATGCAGTCTTGTCACTTTTTGGCAAAATGTGCTGTTTTTAATCCAAAATAGGTTACCCACATGGATCGTGCAGACCTAAAATAAACATATTTAGGGATGGGATGGGGGGGGGGGGGGGGGGGGGTGTCTAGTTTTCATAAGTCATCTGCAGGTTAAGTCATCTGTGTGTAGGCTTGTTCACTGCAGTGTGTTGTTCTGCTGCTCTGCAAACTATTCAATCCAATTAAAACAAAGGTTTGAGTTGCTAGGCAGAGAAACCTGGTGAATATCTAATCCTGTGTTGCTGTCTGCGCAACACGTCTGCGCTTATAGAGCGATTGCATTTGGAAGTGTTGCCGATACCATCGTTTGGTACAATGTATGACCTCAAGTCAAGAACTTATGGCACTGATTTGACTTACTAATGCTGTAACGATAATGTGTACTCTGTATTAGGCAGACATTACGTACGCAATGTTTCAAGTTCATTTCTTGAAATGTTATTTTAGAGCTCCCCCTGAATCCCGTTCCACTTGTTTTCTGACTAAACTAAACTAAATGTAATGTCTAGAAATTGGTTCTACACACCAGTACCGGAGAGTTTCTTAATCATTTTTCAACAGCGAAATATCCCTCAATCATCGAGTTTCCTGGTTAAAGATTCAAACCTTTACCTCAGGCCTAGCAAAAATGAAGAGCATGCAAATAACTTGTTTCTACATTAACAGGCAAGGTATGTAGCGTCATAAAGCTTTGGATTGGATAGTTCCTATATTAACAGGCAAGGTATGTAGCGTCATAAAGCTTTGGATTGGATAGTTCCTATATTAACAGGCAAGGTATGTAGCGTCATAAAGTTTTGGATTGGATAGTTCCTACATTTAAAGGCAAGGTATGTAGCGTCATATAGGCTTGGATGGCCATAATACTAATATTCCTCCCAATATGATTAGCGTTGGTCATATTGCTTTAGATACTAAAATATATTTTAATTAAGAGATGACTATTGTGCGACAGGGGAGAATTAAATACTAGGCCAACATAAAAATAAGCAACACCATGAATACTACGTTTAGTTATCAGGATGGAAGCTCAGGATCCCACTTCAAAACCATGTTTACACTAGAGTAGGACAACTACATTTACCATGGTTAAAATAGCCTGTACAAGACTTAAATGACTCCTTTTTAGAAATAATAAAAGTAAATATGTTATTGATATATGGACCTCTAAAGTATAACTGTAACCTTTGACTTGGCAGACACTTAAGTTAGTTTAGTTGTTTTCAAAATGAGGGGTTTTGAGGAGCAGGCTCAATGCTGCTCTAATTAGAGGCAGGAGTAAGTGAAGCATATATGAAAAAACAACATTACTTACAAACAATGAATTCTTGGGTTCCTGATAGTGTAGTTTCACTCCATATTAGCCTAAACCACAATACATAGTTTGATGATGTTGTGAAGTAGCATGTGATCTGTGGTCCGTTGGGGAAAATCGAGCTGATATGACTCAGGCAGAAGTCATGTTCACGGACAGATAATGTATTCAAGTTTTATTGACGTTACATTAAGTCACGTTTATTCAAGTTATGTCAATTCATTCTAATGAAACAGCCGCAAGTAACACTAGCTAACTTGCCATTAGATGAGTCGACTACCCATACAGCTGTAGCTAACGTTATGTGGCAAATTCAATCACAATTGTGTGATTTATCAGCGTGTTGAATATTTTTATAACATTACTGTACGCATTAGCTTGGGGGCTGGCACTGGCTACTGCTCATAGTAGCACATTGTAGTTACTAGTAAGCTAGATCTATATTGAAATATATTGATAAATTAGGCCTCTACTGGATTTGTTAACTGTGTTTCCCCTGAAGTTAGAGGATAAAGGCGAAATGACGCCATTAACAGGTGACCAAATGAAACACAGGTTACCTTGAATAAATTACAGATTTATGTGGGTTTTAACATTGTTGGCAACTTTTATTTTATACAAATATCTATTTGTCTATTTGTTTTATATATTTCAATGCGGAAATGTTACATATACCTTTTTTTATGTGAAAGTACATAATTATAAAATAAGGGTTAGAAGCAGTTTGAAGCAGAAATAATTAAAAACCCTGTGTACTTTTTGTATTAAAATAAATAAGATAATTTTGCTTGTATAAATCTCATTTTTATTCGATACATTTTCGAGCTAAAGTTACGTGTCTAGGCCTGCTCCTATGGGTGTGATATGAACGCTGTTTTCATGCGGTTGAACATTAAAAGTTCAAAGGTGGATCCCATGACATTGATCTGTACAAAGAGGGTATATGTGACTTCCAATGATATTTGAAGTGTTCTCTGTGACTGTGCCCTTCTCATGCATACGATGACACTGATAAATACTAATAATTAATTGTTCTTTTTCAAGAAACTGTCTTGAATTTCCCATGAACAGAGCGTTCTACCAGTCTTTCCCCATCTCTAACACTTCCTCGAACGCCCAGTTTGTCAGTTAATAATCCAACAAGGAAGTCAAGGCAGTTTTTTATTTTTTTTATTCTTTCACCTCACCTGTTAGACCACTGGCAATGTTAGGAGCTCTCACACGCACACACACACACTGCACATCATCCCGTCCAGTAGGGATGAAAAACGGTTGCCGTTTCAAAATAAAAGCGCTAGCAGCATCCCCCCCCCCCCCCATCCATGCTAAGGGTTTGTCTGTCTCTCCCCTCTCGGTTTGCAGGTGAGTCCTCGGACCTGGCCCTCAACAAGCTCAAGTGTCCTCACTGTAACTACATCGCCAAGCACCGGCGCACGCTCAAGAGGCACCTGATCATCCACTCTGGCGTGCGCTCCTTCAGCTGCGACATCTGCGGCAAGCTGTTCACGCGCCGCGAGCACGTCAAAAGACATTCCCTGGTAAACACACACTCACTCCCTCACTCTCCACTGTGTTTGGCTGCCGACGTAGCCCTACCCTGTGTGGTTTGCTTAACAGACGTGTTTTCCTTTTTGTGTCTTTCGATATCTATCCTAAAAGCTACCGGACTGCTTTTTTTTGTTTTGTTTTTTTGTTTTGGGATGCCGTAGGTTTTGCATGAAGAGAAGGAAGGAAAATGGTTTGATTTGTTCCTCATGTTAAGAATGAAAGGGTGCGTGGGAGGATCTTCGCTGCCCACGCCGTCCCTCCACCATATTGCATAATAAATGACCGCTGAAATCTGTTAATGTGGCCAGACATCTAGTAGAGCCGTGGCGCGCCATTAAAAACGTAGTGGCGGTGTCATATTATCTCATAAATGCTAAACAAGGCGTTTGGTGGATTTGTTTTCAAACTTGTGACATACCGTTGCCTATAGCGGTACATTGGCGTCACTAAGCACAACTGGCGTCGGCCGCTGCTAGGCTGGGTGTGGATTGTGGACCGGGTTGAGCGTCAATATGAACCCCTTTCCACGCTGAGTCTGGCGGTCTGTCTACCGCAGTGTCTCCTTCGCTGTGCGTGTCTCTCCGTCGAACTGTTGTTCACTCTTTTCTCTCTCTCTCTCTCTCTCTCTCTCTCTCTCTCTACCTCTCTACCTCTCTATCTCTACCTCTCTCTCCTCTCTCTCTACCTCTCTACCTCTCTCTCCCCACTCTCTCTCTCTCCTCTCTCTCATCTCTCTCTCTCTCTCTACACTCTCTCTCTCTCTACCTCTCTCACCTCTACTACCTCTCCTCTCTCTACTCTCTACCTCTCTCTCTCTACCACTCTCTCTCTACCTCTCTCTCCTCTCTCTCTACCTCTCTACCCTCTCTCTCTCTCTCTCTCTCCTCTCTCTCTCTCTCCTCTCTCTCTCTCTCTCTCTCTCTCTCTCTCTCTCTCTCTCTCTCTCTCTCTCTCTCTCTCTCTATCTCTCTCTCTCTCTCTCTCTCCCCCCCCACTCTCTCTCTCTCTCTCTCTCTCTCTCTCTCTCTCTCTCTCTCTCCTTTCCCCCCCCCCCCCCCCCCCCCCCCGGCTGCAGGTGCACAAGAAAGACAAGAAGTACAAGTGCATGGTGTGCAAGAAGATCTTCATGCTGGCGGCGAGCGTGGGCATCCGCCACGGCTCGCGGCGCTACGGCGTGTGCGTGGACTGCGCCGACTCGCACCAGGCCTCCCAGGGGGGCCTGGAGGGCCTGGACGCCATGGAGTTCGCCCGCGACGACGACTTCGACGGCGAGGAGGGCGAGGAGGGCGAGGAGGTGGACGACGTCGCCGACATCGACCAATCAAACTGGGGCGAGGGCGAGGCCGCCGCCCCCCCGGACGACTGAAGTTTGTGGTTTTCCGATGTTTTTCTTTTCTTTCAGTTTTTGGTTCAGAGCAAGCTTAAGAAATTAAATGAGAGTTTAAAATAATTTTTATTTAATGTTTTAATATATATTAGAGGACAAGTAAATACAACTTAAAACTCTAGCTGGTAAACAATCAACTACTCCAAAGTGCTATCCAACCGCGAGGTTACGTAACGCGTTTATGACAAAGAAAAGGCGACTACAGAAGCTTTGGTTTAACAGAGGGATCCTCAAAGATGTACACATTTTATAATCGTTTGAATATGTGCTCAGTAGAGAAAAAGGTTTTTTTGTTTTTCAACGAGGCCCTAATACGAAAAATCAGGTTCTTTCTTGGTGATGCGTGCGTTTGTTTTGAGTCTTTTCCTGTTTTATCCGGGTTAGAGGGTGGGTGATGTACATAGTGTTAAGTCACGATCGGCCAATCATTGAGAGCAAGAGAGAACGAGGGAAAGAAAAAAAAGGTTAATTATTTAATTTATGCAGAGGTTCTAATGGTCTTATTTTAAATGCTATAATTGTAAGTCCTGTCGTCTGCTTCTGCGAGCAGAGTACCGGCCGTCCTTGTTTCTGTTCAGCCTGTGCCCATCGCATCATTTGCAGACAGGAAGATTCATTAACTTTGCTATGTAGATTGACTCGTTTTAGATGCGCTAAAGTTGTTGTTGTGGTTGTTATTATTATTATTATTATTATTATTATTAATATTGTTGTTTTTCTTTCTTTCTTACCTGCACAATCTTGGAACCAAATATCTGTTTTGTGACGCTAATGTACCACAGCCATATTTATGATTAATTTAAGAGGGCTGTGCTATTGTGCCAAGCAGACCGCACACCAAGATATCGCAGGAAACCTAGAACTACTGAAAACACGCTTAAAAAAAGAAGAGGGTGGTGCAAGACT
>JACYXH010000378.1:640000-647500 GCA_026745465.1 Lota lota | reverse complement strand
AATAGAAGCATGGGGGTAGCTTGTTAACTTAAGAGTGAGATTTCACTGTCCAGCAAAACTACACATCTCGTACAGAACAGCTTTATACCTCGGTCCTTGAATCATTGTTAGACAAACAAATAACGGTTTAATCATAAGCCATTTTTGGGATCTAACCTCTGGTAATTTTTAGAGGGGGATTCACACAGGTCTGAGGCCATCTTGCTTGCATATAAAAGCTGTTGACGTTTGCTTCTTTTTCCTGAATTTAATGCTACTACGTTGCCCTCTGCTGGCAGGAAATTAACTCAGTTTAACAGTTGCGCAGAGTTGCGCTACTGTTCAGTGCCTCCAGAGGGCAGCAAGGGGTTGTAATTTTTAAAGCATAAAAAAAAAAAATAATGAACAGAGTGGACGGCAGCCATTCATTTTAAATGAGAGGCGTCGACGAGCTGTGGTCACCATAGCAGCAGTGTGCGTTGCGATGTGCGTGTCCAGAGATTGGGAGAGTTTATAGAATTAGACGGAAAACCTGATGATGCAATGAGGAATTTGGAGGCCCTATCCAAGGTGTTTCTGGCTGGTCATGTTTATTTGATAACATCTGCCACCATCAGAAAATGCTATGCATTTTTATGCATTTGTTAATCTCTTCCGTCTCTCATAGCCTTGAAATAATACGGTCTGTGCTTTATCTGCGGGCCTATCAAGAGCATCAGATGGGTCCCATTTGACTGCCTTTAGATAGTGGGAACATTTCTGACACTCATTTGATTGGAGGCCCACTATGGTAACTGCCACAGTAATCTGTCGCTCCCCATCCATTGCAATAAATATTTAGCCTTTCACGGTTTGGCATTTCCAGGGAACTGCACAAACTCCAAATTATTTTTAGCCGTGATGGTCGACCTTGTTTTGGTTGTTTCACTTAGAATTTATTTTCAGAGTGCTGTGACAGGGTTTTCTTTCTTCAAATTTACACAGCAGCTTGTTTTTCATGCCAAGAATAGTCTCTTCGCATCTCCTTCGCCCTGTGTGCTTTCCCCCTCTTTTGTACATAAGTGTTTGTGTACGCTGCTGTACTCACTAACCAAAACACAGGCGGAAAACATTGGCCTTCTGGGCAACCGTACACACTGGCCTATTCTTCGCTGTGAGTGTGTGTGCGCTTGTTTGCGTGCATGCATGCATGTGTGTGTTTATGTATGTGTGTGTGTGTGTTCCCTATTCACGGGTTCTTTGTGTGGGTGTCAGTCAGCGGGGTTGTCTGTGGGTAGGCCCCCATTGTGTTGAACCACTGCTCCTTATTGACACAGGGCCCCTGGCTCCACACGTTCCCATGGCCCCCCGGCCGCGGCGGATGGAAGGCTGAAACCAGAGCCCCGGACCTGGGGAGAGTTTGTTTGCTCTCCCCTGGCGCTCCCCTGGCGCTCCTGGAGCGGCTGTCAGTGGGGACATGGGCACAGCGGAAGACGGCGGTGTGTGTGTGTGTGTGTGTTGGTGTTGGTGTGTGTGAGAGGGAAAGTGTGTGTGCTGGGATCTGTGTGTGCGCATGTGTGGGTCTGAGGGGGAAAGTGTGTGTGTGCTGGGATCTGTGTGCATGTGTATATGTACACGGTGGGCTGGCTATCAAAGCACCGGTAGGGAAACAGGTAATCCTGTGGTCACAGCTGTAGTTGTTGACAGCCTAGTCATGGTTAACTACCGGGATGTCACGTGCACACATGCATGACTATAAACGTGTGCACGTGCACATCGGCTGGGATTCAGCTGCTGTTCAGCCTGTATGTTGTTAGCGTATATATATACCACTCACACACAAACACATCCCATCCTCACACTGCTTCTCAATCACTTTGTGGTGCAAATCAACACTAACAAACATCACGAAGTGGGTGGGGGGGGGGGGGGGGGGGGGGGGGGGTTCACACTCAGCAAACCACCCTCCTATCTGTTATCTCCACACTGGCCTGCCGCAACCCTGTCTCTGTGCTGCACTCAGATCTGGTTCCCAGACTCAAAGTGTTCCCCAGGGCCCCAAACACACACACGCACACACCAACACACACCTGGGATTTTATTGTCGGTTAGAAATAAAAGGAGGCGCTCCCACTAATAGGCTGGCTGGGAAAATGTCTGACCTGTATCTGAGATTTCAAGATGTCTTCCCTTTCTTGCTCTGCGTGGGGGCAGTGTTTACCCTTGGGTGAGGGTCGGCGGACTAACGTTGTAGTTTAAAGGAAAACCTTTTCAACCTGGATGTACGTCAATGTACGTCCTCTTAAAGGGTTTGTTTTTGCCACGGAAAAGTGGAATATAACTTGTTTCTCTATCTTTCGATTGATCACGGTCGGTTTATTATTGTGCCTAACCAAGTCTCGCTCAAAGAGGAGTCTCGCCCTGAAATGACGTTGTTGCACGATATTTCCCTATTGTCAATACAAACTCGATCTCTCCATCACCTCCCGCCTAGACTATTGCAACTCTCTCCTCTATGGTTTACCTGACAAATCCATCCATAAACTACAACTAGTCCAAAACTCTGCTGCCCGCATCATTACCAGAACCCCCTCCATCAGTCATATAACACCTGTCCTGCGGCAACTTCATTGGCTCCCCATCAAATACCGCATCATTTACAAAATCCTACTCCTTACATTTAAAGCCATCAACAATCTTGCCCCTCAGTATCTCACTGAACTCCTCCATATCAAGACACCCACCCGTTCTCTCAGGTCCTCTTCCTCCATCCAGCTCATCCTCCCACCTGCTCGTCTGGTTACCATGGGGTTTAGAGCCTTCGGTCACTCAGCCCCCTACCTCTGGAACTCCCTGCCCCACTACATTCAACACTCCACGTCCATAACCACTTTCAAATCTCACCTAAAAACGTATCTTTTCAGAGAGGCTTACTCGCTTTAACTCTTTTTTCATTTGTGTAATGACCGTTCTTTTTTGCTTTACCTGTTCATTTTATTAACAGTATTATGATGTTTTTTACTGTTTGTTGCTCTTGTTTGTTTAATGGATTGAGTGTTTTATTGTTGATTTTGAAAGGTGACCTTGAGTGTTTTGAAAGGCGCCTATAAATAAAATGCATTATTATTATTATTATTATCACCCGAATCTTTTAGCTAACACCAAACTACGCTTTTCATAGTCCAACACAACAAACCCTCCTCTCTCCAGCTCTCACTCACGTTTCCACTGTTCTCTTCCTGCAACAACTCAACTCTCATTGAGCGAGACTTGGTCGTTAGACCCAAGAAATATCAGAAAATAGGCTCCAGGTTGTGAAATCCTGAATCCTTTTTCCTTTAACTCAATGTGGGGACTTCTAAGACTAAAGGTTCTGGGTTCCAACCCAACTGTGTATAGGCATCCTTTGGCAAGATGGCATGTATCTCATGTATTCACTGCTTTGGATGAAGTGTCTACGAGATAGGAAAGGAACTGTTACTCAAGTAGACTCACTTGACGGGATTTACCCCCAAAACACTGTCAGCCAGTTTGTGGTGAACCGCGCGCGCGTGTGTGTGTGTGTGTCTGTCACGAGTTGTGAAAACCACCACAATATCGTCCCCTTTCTTTCCCTTTACGCCCCGAGCAGATAGGAATTTCTGCTTCCTTCAACACAAATGCGTTTAACGCTTTGTCCTTTCAAACTGTAGACCACATCCTAACACTGATCAAACCAAAAGGAATTGACTGGGTGTTACTTGGTGGTGGAGTGTTTGTGCGTATTTTTTGTAGTTAATCTTGCTTGTTTGTCGGTGAACATATTCGATCGATCGTATGTTGTGGTTCATCTCACACTCACTTGTTAGTTGCTTTGGATAAAAATGTCTACTACATGTAAATGTACTGTCCAGTTACACAAATTCCCAGAAGTTTCACCCCCACAAACATAACTACAATGCTGCCGTGTGTGGGTTCATCGTACCTGTTGATCCTATCTGTGTTTTGTCTTGTTTTTTAAGGCTCGAGTTTGTGTGTTTGTGTATGTGTGTAAAAAAACGAAGAAAAAAAACACACGATTCCCCTTGCATGTGTGTGTTTATGAGCATCTGTCGGCCAGTGTGTGAGAGGGTGTGGGAGTGTGAGAATGTGTACACATATCCTCTAAGCGTGTGTCCCCTGTGTGTCTATGCATCAGGAAGTGACGTTAAGAGTGTGTGTGAGTGTGTGTGTGTGCGCACTGTGTGTGTGTGTGTGTACGTGCAGCTTGCCTGCATGTGTGTATGTGTAAGTGCAGCATGCCTGCGTGTGTGTGTGTGTGTGTGTGTACGTGCAGCATGCCTGCGTGCGTGTGCGTGTGTGTGTGTGTGTGTGTGTGTGTGTGTGTAAGTGCAGCATGCCTGCGTGTGTGTGTGTGTTTGTGTGTGTACGTGCAGCATGCCTGCGTGTGTGTGTGTGTGTGTGTGTGTAAGTGCAGCATGCCTGCGTGTGTGTGTGTGTATGCGTGCGTGTGTGTGTCTCTAAGAAGGTGCTGGTTCCCACAGCTCAGATCTAATTCAGCAGTAACTCTATCTCCGTGTGAGCTCCTCCACCACTCTCCTCTCCCTCCGGAGTGTGTGTGAGTGTGTATACTTGTGGGTATGTGTGTGTGTGTGTGTGTGTGTGTGTGAGTGAGAGAGAGAGAGAGAGAGAGAGAGAGAGAGAGAGAGAGAGAGAGAGAGACATTTCACCCTGACGACCCCCCCCCCCCCCCCCCCCCCCCCCCCCCCACTGGATCAGTTTACTGTGTCAACGCCGGGAGCCTGACGGCAGCGGCTGGCATACACACACACACACACACACACACACACACGGACATGTGTGATACGTGTGTGTGTGTGGGGGGGGGGGGGGGGGGGGGGGGGGGGGGCAGGGCTTACCTGTCTGTCTGTGAGGAAATGGAAGCAGGAGAAAGTGACTTGTATAACTATGGATTATGTATGTCTACTCCCTTATTTTATTATTATAATCATTGTTTGTTTTATAATAGTCTGTATTATTCTTGAAATACTGAATCTATTTTTTTGTCATTCTTTCATTTGGATACGTGTACGTTTCATTATGTTTTGTCATTACTTGTAGACCGTATGACGGTAGGCTTCTTATATTCAATGCTAAACAGAACGAAATGCAATGCAATCTGAATATACAGTTGCCATTGTAACCCTGTGGACCCTATATACAGCAGAGTAACTGTAGCTGTTCATGTTAATTACTGCAAAATGTTTAAAGGAAACACTGACATGTTTGAATGCATGCTGTCTGTAATGAAGAAAGGATGAGCGGTACCACAGGAACATAATGGTACATCACAGGGCTCTGCAGCCTCAGTGCCCCACTTGTCTCTGCATGGCCGCGTCTGACCAGTAGGGGCGTAGACTTGTGTCAAGAATAACATAGTCCTCATTCACTTTGTCTATATGGCAATTTGCCGGAACATATTAGGTTCATATCCTGACATGGCCAAACCGAGTCAGAGTCAATGGTTATTTTAGCCTTCTTCAAGACATCAAGACACACACACACACACACACATCGTGCTTTAGGACCTGTCTTTGTGGGACTGACAGTGTTGTTATCCAGGTCCATAGAACGCCTTCCTATGCATTCGTTGCTCGGACTTCTCTTTCTTAAAGGCCTTCCCTCTCCAGCCTGAACGGTTCCTCCTCCACCTGAAAGATCTTCCTCCCCTCAGCCATGTCCTCAAACTGTTTCTGGGGCGCGAGTCCCTCCTCTGCCAGGCCGGGTCCAAGCTTCTGGAAAGTTTATTTCATTGACTGGAACCTCCTTCTGCAAGAAGGTCACCTCGTCTACCTTCTCCTTTCTGGTTTCAAGGTGGTGCTCCTCCAGCCTCTCCTGGTTCAGGAGGAGGTGGGGTTGCTCACGGTAGTCTGCAGAAGTCTATGTGTCTCGTAGACTCTCGCTCGTGAGCAGCTCCTGGAGTAGCTTGTAGTCCTGTCCATCCTTGACAAGCACAGCTTCAGTCCTATACTGTGAAGCATGAAAGATGAACATGCCATCTGTTCAGTGTATCTTGTATTCCTTGGCTGCTTTTAACAACACACGTGCATACGTTTCCTCTCATTAAAGTGGTCCTGGTAGTTGTAGTTCTTTGGCTCTAGATACCTTCAGGGTAACGCTAAAGTTGCAAGTCCCCCGTTTGCACGCAGGCACAGACACATTATATATACTGTGTGTGTGCCTGCGTGCAAACGTGTGTGCAGTCCTTCTGCAGGCATCCTTGAGGAAGATGTCTACCGCTGCCAGGTGACAAGATACTGCCGTTATCATTTTTTAGGCAATTTTTAGTACTGTACTGGTTTTGTATTAGCATTCCTCATATCATATATTTTATTAGTAACTGACTTTGTATTTGTATTATGGAATACTTCTAACTTTGTATTTTATCTTAAACTTGCTTACTTTTATTAGTACACACATTTAAAAAAGCTAGTCACTGTGAAAAAATAGCAAGTATATTACTAAAATACATACTATATATATATATATTCATCTATATATCCAAAAAATATAAATTATATATATATGTACATATAATATTCATGTTGTTGGAAAGTGCATGTTGTACTTATATGTATTGTGGTTCAACGGTATGTTTATAGACTCTAGCATACTGTGCATACTGACTACTTTACACACACACACCCCACCGCTGAGTGAAGTGTGTGTGTGAGCTCTAATTTCATGATGTCGCCTTGCCTGCTTTCGACAGTGGAAAGGAGGGAAGGGGAATGGAGTGGTGTGTGTGTGTGTGTGTGTGTGTGTGTGTTATGGAGGGTGGGGGGTAATATTTGCAGACGGGAAAACGAATCCAAACAGATGTGTAGGAGTGTGGGAGAGCTATGTGTGAGAGTGTGTCAGTGCTTGTGTGAGTAAGCGAAACAGAAAAAAACGACAAGAGGGATTGTGTGTGTGTGTGTGTGTGTGTGTGTGTGAAAGCAGCTGAAAGCATATGGGAGTATCTTTAAGAATGTGTATGTGTGTGTGTCTATGGCACTCCAATACTGGGGGCAATGAATTTTTACGTTTGATGGAGATGTATGTGTGTGTGTGTGTGTGTGTGTCTGCAGCCCCCCCTCTGGTGTGAATAGAATGTGGTAGACCAGGCAGCAGGAATGCTTGTTAAGAGTCTGCTTGTTAGAGTCGGGGAGTAGGCTGTGAGTGTGTGTGTACATGTATGGGGGGGGGGGGGGGGGGGGGGGGGGGGGGGGGGGGGGGGGGGGGGGGGGGGGGGGGGGGGGGGGGGGGGGGGGGGGGGGGGTTTTAGTTTTGTTGTTGGTCTTGTAATCAGCCCCCAACACAACCACACAAAAATACCCCCTTTCAGCCCCCCCCCCCCCCCCCCCCCCCCCCCCCCCCCCCCCCCCCCCCCCCCCCCCCCCCCAACACACAAATCCATTCACCTTCAGCCCCCCCCCACCCCCACCCCCCCCCCACACCCCCCCCCCCCCCCCCCCCCCCCCCCCCCCCCCACCCCCCCCCCCCCCCCACACACACACACAC
>JACYXH010000378.1:627500-635000 GCA_026745465.1 Lota lota | reverse complement strand
GAGAGAGAGAGAGAGTGTGTGTGTGTGAGTGTGTGACAGCACTGCAAACTAATGGAGCTGGCAGGGCGGAATCAATTACTGACCAGCAAGGATTTTCCCACAAGCCTGAGCTTAGGAAAGCAGGCACACTCCTCAGTGTGTGTGTGTGTGTGTGTGTGTGTGTGTGTGTGTGTGTGTCTACGTGTGTGTGCAATGTTTTTGTATGCGACAGGTGTGTGTCAGGTATGTGCATGTGTCTCTGCATGCGCTAGTGTATGTGTTTGCTTGAGGTGCTTGTGAAATACGTGTCTTGCACACCAGAGTTAGTGTGTGTGTGTGTGTGTATGTGTATGCCTGCATGCACGTGCATGTGTAAATGTGTGTGCGTGCGTGCCTCCATGTAAGTGTGTGCATGTGTGTGTGTGAGGACAGCTGGACCAGACACTGGGAACTGCGGGCTCTACTCAGAACGTAAGGGGCTGATAATCAGGTGACTCAGTGTTCCAGTCTGCGCCTGATTGGCCGATTTCCTCTCACGCCCTCCACTGCTCTCGGAGAACGATACTGCTGCTTTTCCACTTGATCTTAGATGTCCCGAAATCGACCGCATATGCAAAGTTAACTGCAATAGTGGAAAACGTTCTGCTGTATGTTCATGATTATCTGTAATGGAATCAGGAATAAGATCAAAAGTGTGAGCATGCAGGTTGTACAGTTCAGTAAAGAGATCGTGAGAGGAGAAAGTGTGTGTGTGTGTGTGTGTCTGTGTCTGTGTCTGTGTGTGTTTGTTTGTGTATCTGTGTGTTTGTGTGTAAGTGTTTATGAGGCTGGAGTGGGTTGGATTGTGTGGGTAGGCAAGTGTCTGAGTACTTGCGGGGTGGGTCTGCATTTGTGTATGGATGTGTCTTGTGTGTGCGACTCTGTAAACATTTGTCTGCATATGCACAGCCGTGTAACCATGCGTATTAGTGTGGGAATGCGCATGTATGTGATTTCTTTGTTTTCATAAGTCCATGCTGTGTTGAATTGTGTGTGTCCATGTGTATGTGGGTGCTTCTTTGTGAATGTGTATGTGCTTCAGTGTGTTTCAGTGTGAATTTAGGTGTGTGTGTGTGTGTGTGTGTGCTTGTTTTTGATTGTATGTGAATGTGCTTCTATTTTAATTGTATGTGTTGTGTGAATTTGTGTGTTTGCTTGTTTTTGTGTGTGTGTGTGTGTGTCCATCTTCATGAATGTGTGTATATATATGTGTGTGTGTGTGTGTGTGTCTCCATGAATGTGTGTGTGTGTGTGTTTATCTGTGTGTGTCTCTACATGAATGTGTGTATATATATATATATGTGTGTGTGTGTCTCTAAATTAATTTGTGTGTGTGTCTCTACATTAATGTGTTTGTGTGTGTGTCTCTACATGAATGAGTGTGTGTGTGTGTTTATCTGTGTGTGTCTCTACATGAATGTGTGTATATATATGTGTGTGCGCCATGAAGTACAACATAAACATGGGCCTAATGAGTAGCAGCTCTGCTGTTGTTCCCCTTGCTGGCTCCCTGAGGACATCAGAGTCAAGCTGACCCCTAAAACACATCCTAAAGCAGGACCCCCCTCTCACCATGTTTCACCGTCGCTGGTCTCTTTGTCAAGCTCTATCAAGGTCCCCACAAGTAAACAATATCCTATACTTATGCTGATCTCATCACTTTTTATTTGTATTCATTTATTGATTGATTTATTCATGCAAGCCTTTTTTTTTTATATTGCAGCCTCCTGAATGGAACATGATCAAATCAAATCAAACTGTATTCATATCGAATACAGTTTGATTTGATTTAATCATGTTCCATCCACACTGAATCAAGAGGCGGGGGATGGGGAGGGAGAGGAGGTGTGTGTGTGTTTGTCTGTGTGTGTGTGTGTGTGCATACATGTGTTTGTGTGTGTCATGACCTGTGCTAGACATCCAGCGAGAGGAGAGAGGAGAGAGTGGTGTGTGTGGGGGAGGGGGGGGGGGGGGGGGGGGGTGGGGGCTGACAGCTGAGTGGTCCTACTTTCCCATGCCGTCAGGGGGTCAGAGGTCACTGTGCAGCTCCTGCCACAGTTGTTATGTGGACAAGGCCTCTCCTGTGAGGCTGCAGCTCATAGCTGGGGATATGGGAGGGGGGGGGGGTTGTAACAGGAGAGCTAACCAGAGGCCTGGTACTGTCCTACATGTCCCACAGAGTGAGTGTGTTGTGAGTGTGTTTGCAGTTTGTTCAGAATCAATGATTGGCATGTGTGTGTTCATGAGTGTGCATGTATGTGTTAGTGAACATTATGTGGCTATTTCTCTATCTACAGTATCTCACAAAAGTGAGTACACCCCTCACATTTTTGTAAATATTTGAGCATATCTTTGAAGAAACACTTAAGAAATTACACTTTGCTACAATGTAAAGTAGTGAGTGTACAGCTTGTATAACAGTGTACATTTGCTGTCCCCTCAAAATAACTCAACACAGCCATTAATGTCTAAACCGCGGGCAACAAAAGTGAGTGCACCCCTAAGTGAAAATGTCCAAATTGGGCCCAAAATGTCAATATTTTGTGTGGCCACCATCATTTTCCAGCACTGCCTAAACCCTCTTGGGCATGGAGTTCACCAGAGCTTCACAGGTTGCCACTGGAGTCCTCTTCCACTCCTCCATGACAACATCACGGAGCTGGTGGATGTTAGAGACTTTGCACTTCTCCACCTTCCGTTTGAGGATGCCCCACAGATGCTCAATATAGGGTTTAGGTCTGGAGACATGCTTGGCCAGTCCATCACCTTTACCCTCAGCTTCTTTAGCAAGGCAATGGTCGTCTTGGAGGTGTGTTTGGGATCGTCATCATGTTGGAATACTGCCCTGCAGCCCAGTCTCCGAAGGGAGGGGATCATGCTCTGCTTCAGTATGTCACAGTACATGTTGGCATTCATGGTTCCCTCAATGAACTGTAGCTCCCCAGTGCCGGCAGCACTCATGCAGCCCCAGACCATGACACTCCCACCATCATGCTTGACTGTAGGCAAGACACACTTGTCTTTGTACTCCTCACCTGGTTGACGCCACACACACTTGACACCATCTGAACCAAATAAGTTTATCTTGGTCTCATTCCAGTAATCCATGTCTTTAGTCTGCTTGTCTTCAGCAAACTGTTTGCGGGCTTTCTTGTGCATCATCTTTAGAAGAGGCTTCTTTCTGGGACGACAGCCATGCAGACCAATTTGATGCAGTGTGCGGCGTATGGTCTGAGCACTGACAGGCTGACCCCCCCCCCACCCCTTCAACCTCTGCAGCAATGCTGGCAGCACTCATACGTCTATTTCCCAAAGACAACCCCTGGATATGACGCTGAGCACGTGCACTCAACTTCTTTGGTCGACCATGGCGAGGCCTGTTCTGAGTGGAACCTGTCCTGTTAAACCGCTGTATGGTCTTGGCCACCGTGCTGCAGCTCAGTTTCAGGGTCTTGGCAATCTTCTTATAGCCCAGGCCATCTTTATGTAGAGCAACAATTCTTTTTTTCAGATCCTCAGAGAGTTCTTTGCCATGAGGTGCCATGTTGAACTTCCAGTGACCAGTATGAGGGTGTGTGAGAGCGATGACACCAAATTTAACACACCTGCTCCCCATTCACACCTGAGACCTTGTAACACTAACGAGTCACATGACACCGGGGAGGGAAAATGGCTAATTGGGCCCAATTTGGAAATTTTCACTTAGGGGTGTACTCGCTTTTGTTGCCAGCGGCTTAGACATTAATGGCTGTGTGTTGAGTTATTTTGAGGGGACAGCAAATTTACACTGTTATACAAGCTGTACACTCACTACTTTACATTGTAGCAAAGTGTCATTTCTTCAGTGTTGTCACATGAAAAGATATACTCAAATATTTACAAAAATGTGAGGGGTGTACTCACTTTTGTGAGATACTGTAGCTATACATATATCGATACATTTAAACATACATCTATCTCTCTCTATAACTCTATCAATCTGTCTATCCATCCATCCATCCATCCATCCATCCATCCATCCATCCATCCCCACCTGTCCCTTCCTTGAGCAACATTGACGTATGGAACAATACGAGGCTTCCTGCTTTTCCTCCTCATCCAAACACAGAGTCTCTGTTTGTTATTCTTACCAGCCTTGTTCAGAGGGTGCACCCCACCCCATACCCACCTGCACCACCCCCCAACCAAGACACACAAACACACACAGGCACCTGGGCTAGAAACAATTTAAAAACACAAGCTAAGAAAAACACAAACACACACACACAAACGCGTGAACGCACACACGCACGCACACCACACACACACACATACACACACACACTCACACACATTTATGCACACACACACACACTCCTTATCCTCCTTGACATGGTTGTGAGTGTGTGTTTGAAGCTGAGCAGGTTGAGGAGCACAGATGAGTGGTTACAGGTGCGAGGGGGGTTCACCTGTTCTTCTTAGTCTCTGCATGGGGATGACACTCAGGGGGAGATCCTTTGGGGGATTTTCTTTACACTTTTAAGCCTTTTCTTGATACTTAATATGTGTGTGTGTGTGTGTGTGTGTGTGTGTGTGTGTGTGTGTGTGTGTGTGTGTGTGTGTGTGTGTGTCTGTGTGTGTGTGTGTGTGTGTGGCCACCCAGGGGGAAAAATGTTAATGCAATCGTTCAGTTAGTATCCTGTGTCTGCAGGTGGTATATTATCACCTTGATTGTGTAGATATAACAGGGCAAAGTATAACTAGACACTGCCTGTCATTTATGACTCTTTAAATTTACGTTTTTGTGGATGCATTTGACAAGAGTTTTACTGTTTTTCTCCGTTGCTTTGACTCATTTCTTCACAGTGTTAACGTTATTAAAGCTCTTAGGTGCATTTGTCAAAATAGCTTGTATGGTACAGCACAGCACCATTGCTCACCTGCAAAAGGTTATTACTCACCCAAAACATTTTTATCTCATGCTTCAAATCAGAGTTATTGTCTCAAATAAAAAGTAAATGCCTTAAAACAAAAGGTTCCTTTGGAATTGTGTAAATAATTGTGGTCAAAATGTTTAGTTTGTCATCATGGCAGTGGAAATGTTCCTGTATTAATATTTCAGTCCTATTTTGTCATTGACACTGAATGTTCACTGTACTAGAATGTTATTTTTGCCTAGCTTGCTGATTCCTATTGTTTATCAAACTCAACACTTTTCAGAGGCCAATATAACAGAACAAGGTTTTTCATTACACATTGCACTCCCATTTCAATGGAAATTGTTACTGTATTTGGATTTACATAAAGTCTTACCCCATAGTAATCAGCACTTACCCTTACACAGCACAATATAATACAAAAAGACATCATTACAACAAAAGGGGAAATAATGTATAGCGTAACACTGCAACACAGTAGAGCTTGAGTGATCACTAAAGACCGCCTCATTGGATGATATCAGTGGTATGCCTAACAGATGTCAACAATTGAATTGTGATGACTTGACAATGAAATAATAATTCATACACATTTTGGAGATGACAACTATTCGATTGAGAAGCAACCTTATCAGGTTGGTAATTGCATTGATGTGCTAAAACATTTGCAATCTTTTTTAAATAATGACAAATTCAAATCCTTTGTGAAAAAGTGCCCAGTGATTTGGAGTTATTCACAATGTTTGTGAATTGTGAATTGGCAGGAACTGTGCCAAAGCAATTGAGAAAAACTGTAAATACTATCTATTAAAATAGTCTGGATTGTCGTCAACATGCAGCACCGGGGAGGTTCAACAGAGGTTGATTGTTAATGCCCACACATGGATGGTTATGATAAGACATTGAGGATCTAAGACTTAACACCTCGCGGGCTACATCTAAACCCTGGTTTAATCCCACCATATCCCCTGATCCCTATGGATTTAGCTTGCTACAGAGGAGCGACTCCACAGCCCGTGTCCAGTGAGACCCAGGCGTAGATGTGGAGGTGGTTGCGGTCTGGTTAGGGGGTGTAACTCGTCTTCATTGTGTAAACGAATGAGAGGAGTGTGGCGATGTACTGTAGGTGCATAGTGTTTTGCAGGGCAATGATGCTATGTATAGAGTGTGGGAAAAGGATTGTGTGTGTGTTAATGGATGTGTGGATGAATTGATGGATGGATGGGTCATCAGATGGCTCGTCTGATGGGTCATCTGTTGAGATCGTTGATGGGTTTCGAGTTCTCGGTGCACGCCTCTAAAGCAGTGGCTAGGGAGCTCCTGCTGCTGGTCATCCGGGCAGGGGTCGCCCGGGAGATAGTGACAGACCAGGGGACCTGCTTTATGTCACGTGTGCTAAAAGAGCTTCTCAGTGTGCTAAAAGAGCTTCTCAGTGTGCTAAAAGAGCTTCTCAGTGTGCTAAAAGAGCTTCTCAGTGTGTTAAGAGCTTCTCAGTGTGCTAAAAGAGCTTCTCAGTGTGCTAAAAGAGCTTCGCAGTGTGCTAAAAGAGCTTCTCATTGTGTTAAAAGAGCTTCTCAGTGTGCTAAAAGAGCTTCTCAGTGATCTAAAAGAGCTTCTCAGTGTGCTAAAAGAGCTTCTCATGTGTTTAAAAGAGCTTCTCAGTGTGCTAAAAGAGCTTCTCACCCTCCTCCAGGTCAAGCGGCTGAGAACCTCAGCGTGCCACCCCCCAGACGGACGGGCTCGTCGAGAGGTTCAACAAGACGCCCTAGTCGCTCCCAGGTCTGGTAGGCTACTACCAGAGATTTATCCCCGGTTTCGCCCCCCTCGCCAGCCCCCTCCACGACCTGACACGGAAGGCCCTGCCGGATCGCATAACCCGGTCGGAGGCAGCCGAGCAAGCGTTCAGTCTCCTCCGGCGAGCCCTCTGCTCGGAACCCCTTCTAACAACCCCGGACTCTACTCGGCCCCTGATAGTCCGTCAGACCAACCACACAGACGCGGGACTCTGTGTGGTTGGTCTGACGTATATACCTGCAAACGTGAAAGGCGGCTGTGTGTGTGTGTGTGTGTGTGTGTGTGTGTGTGTGTGTTTACCGTCTGTTACAGGTCGTAGAACGCCACCTTAACCCGACGGATAACGGAACCGCCCAGAGAGAGAGACGCCTTGCGGGCTGAGGACATTTTCCCATTCCCCTAGACCGGAGCTTCCCGGAGGAACGGCCATTCGAATACGGCCGCCCAGAACGGGAATCTGCGTTCACCACTCAACAGGACGCTAACGAGAGGACGACCGTGCCTGTACGCTTTCCTCCCCCTTTTTCCCACCGGAGCGGACCGGCATGGCCGGGAACGTTACCCGGAGGTTTCTCCGTGGCTCACGGAGCCAGAACCCTTTGCTTGTGTTCGGTTGGGGCGCGGCCCGACCTTTTCCTTTTCCTTTAAATAAAAGTGCCGTGAGGGCTGAATGGGACCGTGGACTTGTGTTCACCGGGGGGAAGGCGGGCCACTCACGGAGCCGGGTTGTCCCAACACGGATCAGACATCCTCACATTGGCGTCCCTCAGTG